>JAIPRL010000930.1:5908-59302 GCA_025469235.1 Pemphigus obesinymphae | reverse complement strand
AATATTATACTGATACCTATCTGTGGAAATCAATAAGTAAAATAACTAGTAATATAGACCATAAATAGGTTCCTATTATAAGTTTTAACCATACTATTGGTAGCATCTATAGATCAATTTTAATATTATTATTTATTTTACAAGTACATTCACCGTACGCCGTGGTATTAGTTATTACTTATTACTATTCGGCATACGCTATAATTATTTAGGTACTTTTAGCACGCACGAATCATGTCGGCATAAATAGCCGGACACCGGCGACTGGCCCCTATTCGGCCGGACACCGGCCCGCTGTCAACAAGGGGGGGGGGCAAATGCCCACCCTGCCACCCCCCAAATGACGCCACTGAGTTAAAGGAATATTCTTGATGTTATTTATACATGTGTGTACAAATATTCAGTCGTATTGTTTTTAATGTGGAATAAATTTTTCCTGGAGTATACCTACGCTGTATATAAAATATAAAACCACTCAAAACTTGCCGCCCACTAAATTTAACTATCGGGCCCATGCCCCTTAAATACATCCCTGTTAGTAGCTTGTCTTGAGTTATAGGTAAGTTTAGTTTTATTAGTTTCCGCAACATGGATGAAATTAGAGTGTCCGTAGTTCGTATGTCGCCTTTATATGTACCTATACACAACTAGGAAACATAGGGGAGTTTTTTTTTATTTACGAGTTACGATTATTTATTATTGAAATATTGTCGTATATCTAATAACTAATTAATCATAGTCATGAATTAATGTCAGTTAATTTATAATTTATTTTAGAACTGTTCATTAGGTTAAGTACTATAATTTGCATATTACCAAATTATACATAATTTATAAAATATTAATAATGGTTATAAATTGTAATACAATATTGTGGTGTAAGTGAATCTGATCATTATCATCACTAGAAAACCATCTAATAAATCAGTGTCTTTATAGTTCTTTAATTTTGACGTTTCTCAATTTCGTTAATAGGCGCAAATACAAGTAGACTCCAAATGGGTAGGGAAGTGCTACAAACTCTAAACTGTAAGATAATATGCAAAATAACGAAAATAAATAATTTTCACATGTGCGTCATCCGTGTTGATTGATAAATATACTGAGAGATTTACATACGGCACCGCAGTGAAAAATTGTGTATAGTGTACTAATGTAACTAATGTAGGTTTATAATATAGATTTCCACATTACATTGCATATACATTTACTGTAGTATTACAGTAGTTGGTATATAATTTTATTTACAACTTATAAATATTGAAAATATTTTCAACCATTTTTAACATTCTTTTTCTATACAAAGTACATTGTACAATACATTATATATATAGTTCATTGGTGTAGGAATGTAAGGACCTATACAGTAGGTATAACTCCTGTGTAAAATTATGTTTATTCTAAAAATCACGTTCTTTACTACGTAATTCGATACCACAAAAGAGCGGTTCTAAATGGCTAAATGTGTGTATTTTATAGGTTTCGTTCTTTGAGTTAATTTGGTATTATTACAATTCTCTTTTATTTATTTTAGGTAGCTGGTCAAAAGTTGACAATAAAATCCTTTTTTTTTATACTAAAAACCACAATTATTATTTTCATTTTATTGCAAATAAATGTAAAATGTATTAAATCATATAGTACATCGTGCATATCTATTATAATATGTATATTTGATAAATGTATTTAGGAATGCAATCTCTAACTATATTGGATCAGAGAGTTTAAAGATTAATCTCTATTTATGCGTGTGCACACAATTCACGTGTATATCGGATCAAATTCTTTAGTCGTTTATTTGAATGTACACATACAAAAGTATAAGAATGTTGTTGATGGTGCCAAAACGAAAATATCTTCGGTGGAGAATTACATAAAGAAAATGTTCCACGATTCAAAATCTTGGCCAGTATGTTCGTGCATAAAACGTCTAAACCAATTATATGGATATTTGAGTTCCGGGCTAAATAAACATATTATATTAATTTCATTAAACTAGGTAGGTCGTTCTATTTGAGTCATTTTAATATTTTGTATTTGGATATTACAATTCAGTATTCACTATTTGTTATATAAAATTATAATTAATATAGAACAAAAGAAAAAAAAGCTAAATATTAAATTAATAATTTCAAAACAAAATAGGAATTATTTAATATTTTAACTACAATATAATATGTTTTATAATTTTTTTCTTATTGCTAATGGTGGTGGCAAGATTTCTCACGAGGATAAATTGCTCTGTGGGTTAGTGAACTTGTATTGGCGCTTGGTATTTTGACTATATGTATTATATTAAATTCTATTTTTTATTCAAAAGATTTGGTTTTACACTATTATTTCCAGTCATAGATCCAATCGTCACAGATAATGTGTGCTCATTGTGTATGTCAGCTTCCTGTTGATAATGCAGTTGGTATAATACATATTATGTAGTGTTTACCAAAATAAAAATTATATATTTTGTATGTTCGCATCAGTGTATTCTAGATTCTCGATATATTCTACGGTAAAATGGCGTTAACAATAATTGTTAATTATTATTAATATTTAATAGCAATTTATATGTGCATTGATTATTATTATTATCTTTAAAAATGTTATTGATTAATATATGATTTAATATAAACTATATTAATAAATGTAATAAAATTTCTTTTTTTCATTAAAATCATTCACACTTTATTTCCAACTAATTTTGAATTTTTAGAATTTCTAGAAAATGTTATCAACAATTGGGTTATAATTTTTCTAATCCATTGTATTTAAAAAATTTATTTGACAGTTTTATACTAGTTAAATTGGTTTAATCAATGAATTAGATAAAATCCAAAAGTTGAAACAAATAATTGTTATTCATGATTGAAAACTGTTGTATAAAGTTACGATTGTGTAGGATCTAAGTGAATGTTGTTTGATTTATTTTTAAAAATCATTGATAAATAACAAAATTGAAAGTCCTGAGATCATAGACAAAATTATTTCAAAATGTTTTCTTGCCTACAATATTTTACTTGTCAATATTTATTTTTACTTTTCGTAATAACAGAAAAAATCATGTTAATTTTAGTCCAATATACCAGATACTTTTCGTTTTTTGTAATAAAATATCAAATTTATATTGTTATAATATTTAAAATGTTAAATACATTAGTACATTACAGTACCTATATATTTACATTTTAAATTATAACAGTGATTTCTATAGTAATTTGTGTACTTAATGTTATAACAATTTTTAATTGTAATTCATTTTTTCATTTTAGTTTTAGTCTTATTTAATGTACTTTTAAATTCGTAGGAATGAAGTATAAACATTAGTTAATTTATAAATGTAGTTTTAAAATGTAAACGTTGTTATATCATTGATCCAGTTGTTGAACTACTTATAGAAAAGTCAGTGTCTCTTTTTTTTAGGTACGCTCATAGGTTATTGAAACTATAAGTTAAATGACCTGAACGGCGAACTCATTTAATATTTTATTCTATACTTAAGTTATAATAATATATTTCTTATAGTTCGTAATTTTGGATAAAAAAAATATATAACATGGTCTAGATAAAGGTAGAATATTAAAATAATATTGTACCTATCATTATTGATTATATTTAATTATATATATTATACCATTTTATATACGAAAATAATGTAAATATTGTTCTAAAAGTCTTATATTGCTATAGCATTTACAATTGTAGTATAGTGTAAGCTAGTTGTGTATTCAATGAGGTAAAGGAGAGGGGATGACGAGGTTTCATCCAATTTGAACTTTTTTTTATATCTTCTAAAAATGTTTGAAATATTTATGTATATTATATTTTAACATTATTTAACGATTTACCTTTGAATCGTTATACATTATTTCATATTTAATTATCTATATTCAAGATTTTGTTATTATGTTATTTTATTATTAAGGCAAAGGGTTTAGCGGGTTTGGCATTCCATCAATTTATAGACGTAAAGTATGATGTTGATGAAATATTAAATTAATTGTCACCAAGTCCAGGGAAATTGAATTAATGTATTATTTAATATGAAATGTTATATACATAAAAATAATTTAAAATTATAATAATATTATAATGTTTATATTTATTAAATGTTTAATAAAGTTATAAGTAAATATAATCATTTTATTATATTATGTATTATGCATAATAATAATAATAATATATATGCATTGCATATTTAATGTGTCAAGTGTGTGTATATATATTTATACACATAGCATATATTATATAAGTATATATATATTTTTATTTTACATAAAGCTATCGTTGCTAGAAAATTGGTCATTTCATTTTCTTTATTCTCATTTTAAATGTTATGCTACACTCATGTTATTTTTATAATAAAGTTTCTACATGCCTGGATACTGGCATTGGACCATGTGATGCATTTGGATTCTGTCAGGGGTCATCGAACTTATATAATGTGTATTTAACCCTTTAAACCTAGTTGACGGATATAATTTATTGATCACATTATATGTAGATAATCTAGGATTACATTTTAAATTTGTTTTGTAAATTATTATTAATATAAAAATTCCCGTGAAGAATAACACCTATTTTAAGACATTTAGATTAAACTATTTAATTATTATCTATAATATAGATTATTTTGGTAGCTATAACATAGATATGATACTTATTACGTGTGCATATATAGTATAAATCTATAGTTAAAAATTTTACAAAATCACAGATATTTTATTACTTTGAATTAGACTAGTCCTTTGATTATAAATAAGTTGAAATATAGGTACTTGCAGTAATATTTAAAATAGTAGGAATATATCTAAATATTGCAATCATTTTTAATTCATTGAAGTCAATTAGGAATATTTTCTGTAAACAAATAAAGATAATGTTTTTCATTTTTATTAAAAATATATTAACTAGGGATGATAATATACATTTTATAAACGTTTTAACGATACTCTTATAGAACCGATAGCGTATAAAACGTATAAAAAATTTTCGAGTTTTATAACGATCAATATTTTTGTCACAAGTTTTATAAATATAATTATAAATTTATGTATTTGCAATTTACAATTCTATTTTTCTTCCCATTAAACAGAAAATAATACATAATATGTAATAAGTAAAAAGAAAAGAGTTGGAAAAACAAAGTATATTATATAAAATATCATTAAGTATCGTATTATAACAAAAAAATGTATAATATTAATTTTATATCAAAATAGTATTAGTAGTGTAATTATATACGTATATTATACGTATTATACATTACAACCTAACCTAACACTTATTTTTAAAGCTTATAGGGTAGTTGAAACGAGTATTTCTATATTTCTAGATTACTACTTAAATAAAACTAAAAAGTATTTCTATCCCCCAATAAAAATCAATTTTATTTCAACAGACTTATTTTATCAAAATGGTACCTAAATAATAATAATATTTAAATATAGGTATAGGCATTGACGTAAAAGCCACTTCAGGTTAATCGTTAATATATACATGTATTAATTATATTTCAAAACCTACTTAACTACTTACTATTATAATAGTTATAAAGATGAAATTATACCATATTATTTTTTTAATCTTGAAATATTAATTTATTAAAAAATATAATATGAAATTGGAAACGCTATATTATTAAAATTGAAAATATAATGAAATTTCAAAAAATATTCATTTTATATTAGCTAATGCAATTAAAATGAATACTTATATAAACTTTTAAATAAATTTGCATTTATTTTCTTAAATAAGATGAAAAAGTAATCGTAAAAATGTATTAGTCTTTAATTAAATCATAATTATCAAAAGCAAAGTAATTAATACCACGATAACGTTAATTTACGGCTAACTATTTTTTCTTGTAATCCAGAAATTACTTCCGATTAATTAATTATACATATTGAAATAGGTAATTTATTTCTTGACAAAAAAATATATTTATATAATTATAACGTAAAGGTTTTAAAATTTAAAATACTCATATAAAAATTTGATTTATAAGGTATAAAAAAATCTCCATGTTGGAATATTGACGTATTTATTATATACATAAAAATTGTCGATACAAAAAAATGCAATTATTTCTATTGATATTGTATAAACGATTAGTACTACAATTATAATAATAGATATTAATTATTTTTTATACTTAAATTGTAGTGTCACCGTTAGATAATTATAGCGTGTTAATGTATTGATATTTTTATATAGACATATATAAAAACTGCATTTTAAAAATACAATATTATTATAATAAAGGAGAATAATATAATCATCTCTCTCACAAAATTAGTTCTCATTGTATTTTATGTTACTTATAAACTTCGTGGCCAGTATTATATATTATATTATAATGTTTATTATTTTCCCTTACATTGATATGCATAATATTTTACCGCTGTCAGTTATTTTATTCATATTCCTTTAATCCTTATTTAATTTTCACCCGGCATGTAACGATTTCTACTTAATGCATTGTTTTAAGCTTAGAAGTGATTTATCATGCATTTAAACATAGGAAACAAAGTTTTTTTGTTAAATGACTAGCTCACACTTTCTTAAATATTAGACACAACCTTCCTTCATTTTATTAGTTGTTCAGCCAGTTTTTCAACATGTCTATATACAGCTGAAGTGATGACTTAAATACATTATTGTTCTATATAGCTGCAGTGTAGATGACAACAAAAACCAGTTTCCCCTATACCATGGTTTCTGTAGCCTGTAAACCCTCTTAGAATAATCATATGCTACCACTATTTCAAATATGTCACTTTTATGTCATCGGCGTTTAGCTGTTAATGGATTGTATGTAGTATACGATTTGCATTATTGTTATAGAAATAATAAGGTATTATTTTATATTATTTTAAAATTTTTTTATTGTATGTAAGTAGTAATAATTTATAATATATAAATACGAATAGGTACAAAAAAAACGGTTCAAATAACAAATCAAATTATTTTATTAGTAGTATAGACCTAACAATGAATACAATTAAATTCGGATTCTGTGTGTCATTGTGATTGTGTCAACTTGAAATAGTCTGCGATAACTGCATTATAAATTATTATCAAAATTTATTTTTCAGAAAATCCTGAAACCGTTACCGTTGCATATGGCGGGCGTCAACAACGTAAGTACATATGATAATGCACCAGAAAATTCCAATAACACACTTGAGCATACTAACAAGGCTGATGATTCACACGACAAAGATGATTCGTTGCAGAATGTCATCGACAGTGAGCTGTCTAAACGTTTAAACGAAAGTGAAACACCAACCAATCGTGTTAAACATGGTGTAGACATAATGTTGACTGCAGAATCAATTCATAGTGCCTGTGTTGAGCAGACCAATGACGCGGAATACTCAGATCTAAAATCCCTACAGGCGGACGACGAGTACCAAATCCAAAATGACGCTAGTGAGCTTTTGTTATTGATTGAAAAACAACACACAGAAGAAACTAGTGACAAGGGTCTTGGTTCTGAAATCGTCTTAGAATTGGATCCGCATAAATCAGATATTGATAATGATGGTCCATTATCTGATAACATGAGTAGTGGGTTTGAGGATGGTGTAACGAGAGATAATTTGGACCAATATCCTCAGTGTTCAGAATTAGAGGAACCTCGTATTTTCACTAGACCCTTACCTGTAGACGAGTCAGATAACGTAACCGAATTGGTATTTGATACTTGGACTACGGTTGAAGAGATTGTTGGATCTGAAGTTCCAAAAATTGAAACAAATGGTTACGAAGAAAAGTCGATTTTGGACATCAGTACTGCTAATCCTAACCAAGAGTGTTTTGATATTAATACACCAGTCATTACTAACAGTGTTGTGAGTTTTTGTTTGATTATTAATTATTAATACTTATTACTATTAGACGAATTAAAAACAAAACACTTATTTCAATAATTTAAAATTTAAAATTTGCTAATTTTATTGAGACGTTGATACGTTAATAATGTGATTTTGTGAAATAACAAAATGTACCCTTAAAATGAAATGTGTATTCGTTCAATTCGTAATTCATTGATGTGTGACATGTAGGTAATCAACCATAATTCCTACCTATTCATACAGCACTATACTACTAGGTATACCTATGTATAATATTGTTAAATTATATTTTCAAAACCTTTTATGCATATGAATATATTATACATTTCTATAAAATTTGTATTTTGATTTCATTTAAAATTATCTTTCAAAATCATATTTTAAAGTATTGCTTAGTAGATAATAGTAAATGTAGTATGTTTGTTTGTAGTTATTATTTAAACCATAATTAACAAGTAATTATACGAATCCAAATAATATATTATTTGTTAATGAAATTTTATGTAGGTACCTCCTACCTATAATTTATTATTTTTTAAATTTTCGTGTGTTTTTGAAAGTTTAAATTATTTTCTAGGTACCTATATGTGTATTTAAAACGATAAAGTGAATAGTACCTATTGAGGTTTTTCAAGTATTAATTAGAGCTTCATATAGTGATGCACATCGAAAACCACGAAAATGTATATATACCGGAAATATGGATTTGCTAAATATTATTGTAAACTACAATTTTCTCATATTCATTTCCCATTTCTTTGTTCACTGGTTCTAATTCATTGAAATAACCTTTATTTATATAGGTACAACTATTCGTAATTCGTGTAATATATAAAATAAAGTTTTTTGATAGATCTATTTTTACCATTCAAGTCGGTATATAGTTTGCATAATATACATAAAATATTTCTTATATCATATAATAGTAAAAAATAGTTAAATGTATATTAATTGATAAATAATAATATATTTCACGTTGAAGTAAAATGTGTGTTACATTATAAGATTGATATAAAACAATTAATATTATAAAACGCGGATATTATTTATGTTTATGTAATAATACTATATAAACGTATTTTCTATATTAATATTATTTTTTTTTTATAAAATATTCCGTATATTGTACATCCGTACCTATTATTATAATTCATAGATTTTCATTTATTTTTATTTCCAATAATAATTAATAATTTAAAAAATGTATATTTATATAATATACATATATATGGTTATAATTATTTAAACACAGAAACGATTAACTATGAGGTAAAAAAATTATAGGTTTTTATTAGTATTTTGTTGTGGTAAAAATAGTACAGAGAATATTTTTTTTCTGTGCGTATATATTTAGTACCTAAATAATATATTAGATATTTTTTTGATGGTGCATGTTTGATTGAAAGCACGGAACACGCGATATTTAAGAAAACTGAAGATCTGAAAAAAACACTAGTAGATATCTTAGTATCTCATAGACATATACGTCATTAAACACCAGGTGGGGATTGACTAAAAACAGACGACATGATATATTTCAAGTCCACATATTGTTGTTGGGTTATCGTCACGGTATTCTTACCCTATTGTCCATTATACCATTGTACCCTGTGCAACAATTGACTAAAAATTATATTATCTTGTAGTAGGAAATTTATGACTGCTTTCGATCCATTTTTGTTCCTAAAATGCACCGGAAGTAAAAGTCGTGTAATGTTTAATTGTGTTTTGGCAGACCGAGGTAGTGTCGGAGACGACGACCAAAACAGTGAAGAAAAAGTCATCGGCTACTGGTGGTGAATCGACTACCACTGTTGTCAAGACGAAAAAGACAAAAAAATCGAAAAAATCTGACGAGAAAGAAAATATATCTGTAGTAAGTTTTTACAAAAACCTTCATTGTTCGTCATATTTTTTAGTTATAGTTTATATCACCAACCTTTGTGTGAAACGACCGAAAATATTATTTGTATTAAGAATCCGATAAAACGCGTTTAATTATTTTTTTGATCGAGTTTATGTGTTTAAGGTATGTATATAATTTTATCTTTTGTTTAATTAACAATGCGTGGATCGATTACCTAATTAATTTGAGATTTAGTTTTAACCTGAAGCTTTTTTTTTATACTCATCCAACAAGTGATTAACGCACGTAATTCTGTTTTGTTTGTTTTAAAATACATTTAATTATAATCAGTAGTCTTGATTTTAAAAATATATATATTGTAATTAGATATTATACTGTCTAAGACACTTAGAATTTACTACCTATCGAAAGATAATTTTCTATTCAGAATGTAGATTTAATAGTGATAAGTTTTGCGTATTTTGTGTGGCTTTTGTAGAATTTAAACGGCCATTCGTCAAATGACACCGAAATATGTGGTCAATACGATGATTATACTGTTGAGGAAGACGATTTATCTAATGTTTGCGTTCGAGACCTTGTAAGTATTAAAAAATATCGTTTTACTAAAATTAGTATTTAAATATTATATTATTCTCGTTTCTTGGGTTGATCTTCTAGTTCGTGGATATTTGTTTTTCAATTAGTACTTGTAACAGCACAATAGGATTTTTTCGTTTACAATAGTCCATTTGGGTGCAAGCATTTACATTGTCCGAGAATTAATTGGATGTTGACCTTGGATTTCTCATATATGTATTTTCTTTTGTATCTAGTATTCGATCATGAAATTAGTTTTGTAGTAGTTAATATCAGATACATTGGTAGAAAAGATTCTTAAGTAATGTTTTGATTAGAAAATACCGTTAGCAAAGAAAAATAAGAGACTTTTTTATTTTGTATGTAAAACATGATGAACGTATGTACATTCAATTCAATTTAAAATATTCAAAGATTTAGGTATAGTTTGACAATAAACTAATATTTATCTATAATTTAAACTTCATTAGAAATAAAGCTCTATCAAGTTAAGGTTTTTCTAAAAGACGTTGCACAAATTTTAATGGCCACGTAACTTTATGGACCATCTACACGTCAGATGTAAGATCCCACTTAGAATACACATCGCTTATTATGGTCTTCTTTAAAAAATATAATGATCGTTACATTAGACTTTATTCATGTCGTATTAACAGAACTAGACATTCTAGTTATGATAAAATCTTGAAACTTAAAAATGCATTCATTAAATAGATAAACGTAGAAAATAATTAAATTGGGATTTTTTTAAAATGATTAAATAACTAAATTTTTTAATTCCTCTGAATTATTAGAAAGAATTAATTTTAACGTTAGCACTTATTTCACAATGATGAAAAATACAAAATTATTCTATTATTTAAAAAATGGCAAAACAAAATATGATAATTCCTTGTAATTTACTCATGAAAATAGGAATTTTTGTTGATATAGATTTGTTTATTATTTACTTATATATTATTAAGTATAAATGTTTATGTTTACACGTTATAGTATTATTAAATTCTTATATTTTATTGTAATTAGAATATAGATTCCGTAAAATAAATAAATAAACAGCATACAATTTTTAACATATAAAATAAAACGAATAAAACAAATAATATTGTAACACGAATCAATGTTAATTGAATTTTTTTAAATTTTATTAAATCTTTAAATAGTTTGGGAATTAAAAATGAGTATTTATCTTAGATATTATATAATAACGTTAGAAATACATTATATTTATTAAAAATAAATAAATAACATATTGAGTAAATATATAGTATAGGCTATAGTCCACATCACAGTTAATTACATAACAGGTAATTTGACAGTAAAATTAAAACAGTATTTTTACTATTTTGTTTTATTATTAATATAATTTATTTCGAAACCATGTAAAATATTCCAAAAATGGTATTACTGTAATATTAATAAACATTGAGTATTTTATGATTTGTTCATATTGCTTTTGAATTATTCATTTAGTTGTATATACTAATTGGCTCCAGGTCGACTGTATACACCTTCACTTTGGTTTTACTTCATTTCATTCAATAATATCTGTCAATCTTGAATCATTACCGCATAAGGTTCGTTCTACTTCTGAACAAGATTCCTATATTGAGAACATACAATGTTGTGTCATCAATACATTTAGAGTAGTAAAAATTGGATAAACAATATTAGTAAGCGTACAATGTAGTCACTTTTATGAGTCAGTTAAAAATTTAAAATCTTCTCGTGGTTAAGAATTTAAAGTTTTTACCAGCATATTTCTTCTGTCTTATGAATCATCTATTATGAATTTCTACGTAAATATATCAAAACTGCTAAATGCCTAGATGTTAGAAAATACATTTTTGAACTGTTTAAGATTCGTTATAAATAAAAATATTATATTATAAGCGACAACAAAATTTAAATAAACCCTTTGTTTAATATTTATTTTAACTTTTAAGTAATTTGTTAATTTATTATACTATTTGTTATAATTAAATTTAAATATGTACCTATTGTATCTATATAGGTTTATTTGACAATATATGTAGGTAACATACGTAGAACAAAATGCTTTGTGCTTAACTATCGCCTATGATATATATTTAATATGAGTATAATATATGCCATTAAAATGTATGACACGTATATATGGTTTCCATTTAGAGAAATGTGCGATTGTAGCAATATGTATATTTTTGTTTTTGATTTTCAAACATTTAAGAAACAAAACAAAAAAATAACATTAAACAGTTGGATAGATGTTTTTTGAATTTCCCAGGCTTTGCTTTTATTAGAGCATTATTTTAACATGTGGTCATATAGATACTTATATACTTTTAAAAGGAAAAAAATATGTTGGCATAAGCATCATTTTACCCAACCGGAAGTTCGAAAAAAATATATATCAAAAACACATTGGCCGCACCTTCTCCCGAATTCAATAATTGAAGCTACATTATTAAACCCCCGCTTACTACAGTTTATATAGTATACTGATGCGTTATCCTTACAAAGACTAATTAAAACACTGGTGCAATAGTATCAAAAAACTAATATTATCCAGAACTATGGGATTGTTATGAGGTTATCCGTTTCTCCTGAAATATAATCTATGTATAAGAATAAAAAATAATTGGTCGAGTCTTTTCCGTTAGGTAGCTGAGAAAAATATGTTGTATACAATACCTTGTATTTCAAGAATACAATGTTGAAACCTTATAAACGTTTTAAATTACCTGTTTTATTTTTTTTAATATTGCATTTCTCATGTATATTTGGCGAATGCAGCGTTAACACAATGAGTGGCGAGTTAATATATAAATTAGATGACGTATTAACATTTTTTCTTCTTTTTATTATAGAATTCCTACTCAATTATTAAATTGTCAGGGAAAGATCTTTTATTTACAATTTACTTTATCAATAGAAACGGATAGACATTAAAGAATATATGTTTCTAAACTGGACAGTTAACAATATTTAGATAATTACATGAATTAATGAAATACACTTAATCTTAGTTTGCATGCTTGTGTATTAAATAAAACACGTTTTATTTAGATTTTGTTAGTTTGCTTGAGTTATTTTTATTTTTGTGTGTGCTTTGGTAGAAAAAATCATATTGCGACGAAGCTAATCGAAAGTCATCCTCCGTTGTACCCGAAGAGCCTGTACCGGCTTCTATTCCCATCGATGAATTAGTGAGTAAAAATGTTGATTATTCTCATTTCTCCCCCTGTGCTCGTCCTCGTCCTCAAACAAATCGATTAGTTGCTTGACATGTGTGCTTCTTTTTTGTCTTTGTTGCATCCATGTGAATTGTATTATTGTGAATGCGTGTTTATTTGCTATTTGTTTTGTAAAGAAACGAAATTTTGTTGGTGCCATCAAGAAACAACCATCCGGATGTGAAAACGGAATGATAAACGGTTGTTTGGTAAGTTATGGACTTCTTGAACTATTATAATTATTATTAATGCATCTTGATAAGTTTCGCTTTGGTAGTTTGTTGTTGTCTTATTTTGATAATCACTAAGGTGATATGTTACTATTAGAACACTGATATCAAGTAAGTTACTAATATGAGTAGAATATTTATTTTAATATATTGGTATAGCTGTATTGGTAACTATTAATCTTATAGAATAATTGTTATTCTCATATATGCCTAATAGAAATAGCCATAATATAATATTATAACTACGATATAAATATCATAATATATTTCAAATGTATTTTCACCATACATATATATAGTAGTTTTTTTAGGTTATTAGGAAATATGTACCTATTATTATTATGAATTTTTCAATGAAATGTTTTCAATTTAGTTTTTTTTTTAAAACGTTTTCTGAGGTTCATCTGTTAACTTTAAAAGTTAACTTTAACTTAAATGTTTATCAATTTCCAAAAATATTTAAACGCAATAACAAAAAATACCCGATGTCGTCGATTTTTTAAATTTTGCTAGTATTTTTAGTTTTTTGGTAATATAAACACATTTTTCACCTTTATACATATCCCTACATATGAATACGATTATTCGGTTCTACTGTAAAATTGCTTTGAAATCATAATGCCTTTTTTTAGATTGAACTATACTTCAATACGTAATTAATAACAATTTATTTATGAAAAACCGATATCGTAACTTTCTCTAAAAACTTCTCTTGTATTTACAATAAAAAGAAACCTATATTTAAAAATTTTTTTCAAGACATGGATTTTTCGGTATTATTTTATAACGTACAATAATATCTGAACCGAATTTTTAGTTTTAATTTCGAACGACTTGAGCCCAAACCTATGTTCGTATTCGAACTTGTACGAATTTTTAACTATTGAAGTTGTGTTCGATTTTTCGAACTTCAAACTGTTGGACACACTTCTATTTATGTTATATTAGAATGTAGGATATTCCCCCCCCGTGACATTTACCTCCCGTTGGTAGGATATTTACTCCCCGTGTGTCGGTAGGACATTTTCCTCCCAAGGTATATTTAATTGAAAGCATATTATAATAAACAAATAATTGAAAACAACTTGTTGATAAATGATGAGAACTGAAAATATTATAATTCAGATACAGTTTGTGTAACATACCACCGTGATTAAAAGGGTTTATAATGATATAAACATTTGATGTGTGTTATATTTCAATTTAAACTTAAAAATAATTTGGGGGGAAACGTCCGCCTAATTTTTTGAACGGTGGGAAAAAGTCTGTCTTACCACTCAAACACCGTTTACCGTTAGGTATACTATATTATCTTTTTTCCGTGTTTATATTTTCATTTTGTTAAACTGGTTTTTGTTTTAATCAAAATATTTGCCTGGATCCCTTAAAGGTTTATGGTATTTTAGTCTTCTGACATAATATTTACTGTCGAATTACCTTTTTGTATTTAATATAACAATAAATTGTATCTTTTAGAAATCAAGTTTTGGAAAATTTGATCAACTGGAAAAAAAATCGATCCTTCAACAGAGATCTCCGGAATCTGAAAAAAGCGATACCAAACAAGTAGTTAATATTTATAATTTATAAACCTATAAAATTCATATGTTTATAGGTATGTTTAAAATAGTACTCCACTAATTATAATCATTTATAGAATGGTATTCCACGTCCAGAAGTTAATTCCATGTGTAAGTCATGTGAGAAGACTGTATATGCAATGGAACAAATAAAAGCCGAACGTCAGGTTTGGCACAAGAACTGTTTCCGGTGTACAACATGCAATAAACAATTGACGTTAGTTCAAGATATTTCATTAATATTTTCAATTTTATTACCGGGAATTAATGATTTTTTGTTTGATTATTTTAGACTCGATATTTATAGTAGTCACGAAGGTATATTATACTGTAAACCACATTTCAAGGAGTTATTTAAGCCTAAAGTAGTTGTTGAGGACGAAGAACCGAGTAAGTTGTTACTGTTATTTTAATTATACGTATTTAAAAAAGAAATACCTAGATAGAACGTCGATGTTAATAGTTTTAACGAGATAATATTATTATTTACATTCAAATTTTTATTTATAATACATTTTAACTTTCAACGTAAATAAAATTATTCCCATTCAAATTAAATTTGAAAATAATTAAAACTGTATTATGATTTTTATTTTTATAAAAAATTTTGATTTGACACCAACGTAGTTAGACGCAAGAAACCAGAAATGATAATACGTGAAAATCAACCTTTGGAATTGCCACCAGACGTGGTTAGAGGTATATCATTGGACAGTATTATAAAGTATAAACCTATCATAACACGTGTGTTGTCTTTATGGTTTTTCACATTTGTCCCTGTTTGATTTTTGGCAAATTGAATATTATTCTCTTATTTTTAAACTGACTCCCCATATGTATAAAATATTAAAATTTTGTGTTTTATTTTTGATTATTTGAAAAATGTACTAACCTCACTAGGTACCCTAATCATTATATTTAATGTAAATAATGTTTTTGTGGCTCGGCTTTTTTCCTACCTAATTATACTATAATTTTATATATGTGTATATATATATACTTATATATTTATAAGACTAGCAATTTATTTTTAATATTATAAATCATTTAATTTGTCTGTCATCCATCCAGTGTTAGTAAAAATGTACACCATTATGTGTTAAAATCCTAAAATTTGTTTTTTTCTTTATATTATTTTAGCAAGTGATAAACCAGATTTAGGATTAGAAGAATTAAGCTCTTTAAATGTTAAGTCACGTTTTCAAGCTTTTGAAAATGCTACCATTAATGGAAATGGTAATGGTAACATGGAGAAATCTCCAGTCAGTGTCAAGCGTTCACCAAGTATAATGAGTAAATTAGCTAAGTATGTACATTTGATGATGACTTTGATTTAAAATTAGTTTCTCATTTATAAAGGATAAGGATAATTGTTTTGTCTAAATAAATAGATTTCAATCTAAAGGAATGGACATAGGAGTTGCCAATGAGGCTTTGAATGGTACATTCTTTGAGCCCTCATCAAGTAGTGAAAGCGAAGATGAAGATTTAGGAAACGATATGTTGAAAAATAGTATATCTAAAGAAAAACCTATGAGTTTTGACAAGATGGAGTCTGTTAAACGTAATTGGGAAATGCGTCGAGAAGAAATGAAAGAAGAACACAAACAAGAAATACAAAACATAAGATCTAAATTATTTGCGGTTAGTTAAAAAAAAATGTTACTATTAATTAATTATACTATGAATATATAATATATTTTACAATATTCATAGTGCTCTATTATTTATTTAAAACTATAATTTTAAGGTGTAACCATATCACATTTTAATTTATTGATTATGTGGATCTTTCAACTTATGTGTGCTACACTGATGATTTTAAATAGTAAAAAATGTAAATGCAAAACTGATAATGGGTTCATAAAGTGATTTTAAAAGTTAAATAAGTTATTGTAATTATTAAATATTAATTATTTACTAATTAGAAATAATTAGTAAACTATAAAATCAAAATGAGGTTCATTCCAAGATATTGTTTTAAAATTGTCTATACTTGCTCGTAGAGTGGGCTTTTCTTAACTTGTTGAATAATAATTTCATTATTTATCATAAAATATAATAAATCTGTAATAATTTGTATGAACTAAGTTCTAATTAGTAATTTATTAATTATTTTTTATGCGTTTAGATCTGATCTACATACTTAGTGGTCTAACTTCATATATTTTTATTTTTTTAGACTAAGATTAGAGGGTTAAATGGAGTGAGGAATCTATTGATTTTACAATAATATTTATTTATTATTCATTTTTATTATCTGAAAACATCATAGACTGAGTTGGTTAGGTTTAGAGTAAATAATTTTTTTGATAGCCAATTCTGAGTTTGTTCTAGATTGAACTTGATTATAAATAAGTAGTATTATAAATTATAAATAAATAAGATTTATAATCAATGATAATTATGCCTATGTTCAAGGGATCATTTTTGATTTTCCTACTAATTTTCTTAAACACAACTACTGTTTATAATGAACAATTATAAATTGGAGAATAACAAATATAGTTGTCATAGTTATTATATTATTATTACTGAAATAATATAATATCGGGTCTTGTACTTTATTAGTGTGTAACTTTATGAATATGTTTTTATTACGAATAATGTAAAATAATTGTATAATAAATAATAATAATAATACATAATAAAACACAAGTTAAGATAGCTCATTTTATGATTGTGCAATATTTTTTGGTTTTTGCACATTTTTTTTATTTAAATAAAACAATAAATTAATTTGAAAACAATTTTTAAGATAAAATTTCATTTTTATTTATAAGTTTATAACTAAGGAACGGATGTAAATGTAAATGCAATATTTATTAGGATAAGTTATTTTAAATCTGATAAGAATTGTGAACAATTTTTAATATCATTCATATTAAATAACATCCAATTTTATTTTCCATATTTTGAATATTTTAAATATATTTTAGCATATTTTTACATTTTAAATACATAATTTGTAGTATATTTTTGTATTTTTAAAAGCATATTTTGGGGTATTTTTATGCATATAAAAACCCCTTTCTCTATTTGTAATCTTTTACATGCAAGAGTGAAATAATGAAATGCAATCACAAGTTAACATAATTAAGATAAATATTATAACATGGATATTGTAGGTCCATTTTTTATTAAAATTTATTACAACTAAAATAAATTGTAATTATTGGTATTGGTTTGGTAACTACAGAAACAAATTGTGAAAATAGTAAGGTTGACAAAGTAGGTAGACCGAAAATTGATTCAACATACTATTCTCAGACGTTTGTTGTGAAACATACTGTATATTGATAGAATAGGGGGTTTTTTTTTTTACTTAATACTTATTAGTGTGAACTATTTATTATAT
This sequence comes from Pemphigus obesinymphae, assembly GCA_025469235.1. NCBI lineage: Eukaryota > Metazoa > Arthropoda > Insecta > Hemiptera > Aphididae > Pemphigus > Pemphigus obesinymphae. Next base: position 40,620 of record JAIPRL010000930.1, on the reverse strand, counting down.
TATATTCTAATCATTTTAATAACATATACTATAAAGTAGTATTTATTCAATTGTATTTATCAAAAATAATGTTTTTAACATTGTTTAGGGTAAACAAGGAAAAATGAAGCAAATGTATGAACAGGCTGTGGCAGAGAGTGAACGTACTGGTGTTAAAAAAGATATAAATATAAATAAATCTGATAAAGCCAAAGTCATTAAAGAGAAGTTTGAAAAGGGTGAAATAGTGAACAACGAATTTGGTGAGATTGATGAAAACAACTCAAGCATAACAGCAAATGGAGAGGAAGATGAAATGAGTGTTTTTGAAGCAGGTATAAAAAAAAATCCTTTATAATTTATTCTTAAATTAATCAATTAATAATTATTAAATTTTTTATCTATATAGGAATCTCTAAGAAGTCTCGAAGCCTATTCATGGAATTGGACGCTAATGCTGTAAAGACTAAACAAGCTACACCAATTGTGAATACTAAGAAAGAATATATTCCTATAAAACAGGTATAAATATAATTTTTAATTTGTCTAGTAAATATATCTATTTTAAATGTTAAAACCTATTTTATTTCTATTTTGCATTGTGCATGCATTTTACTAGGATATTGTAACTTATCTACATGTACCATATTCGCCTATCTAAGGTACAATATGGCAAAATTGAACTATATATAATTATTGGCATCTATTTTTTTTTATAGAATAGAATTAGAATTTAAAGAATACTTATTACAATATTTGAAGTAGGGAATATTTTCGAGACAATATAATTACATAGATTTTTTGTATAATATAAAGTTATGTACAGGCCAAAGAAATATTCAAAATTGTCTGTAACAAAATTTTAAAAAATGCTCATTTTAACAATAAATAAAAGTTTTTGCAAAATATGATTAGCTTATATATAAATATCAGACGAAGATGACAACTTAAATACATGATTTTATTTTTATTTTTATATCTTTACCAAAACATTTTTTAAGAGTCAGTGTTCTAATTATTACATACTTTATCATTTTCTGGTAGTAAATTGTGTATCTAGTCGGTCCTTTAAAGAGGTGATTTTTAGATTTTCCCAATACTTTTTTAACACATAAGGAAAAATCTAAAAATGTATTTAAAAACACGATTTTGGAAAATCCATTATAGTTTATCTTATATTACTTATATAGTACCTATATTATTAGTTATCTATAGTTTAACTGTAGTTAACTGAGTAATTCTGTAAACAATAATTTTCTATAATTGGAATTTCATTAACACAAAATTAATGTAAACAGTTTTACAACATTTTTTCCCAATTTTTAATTTTCAAGTTATAAAAGGGGTAATTTAGATTTAAAGATTTGGAAATTTTATACAATGTTAAAAATATGTTAGTCTAGCTATATTCATAAAATTTCAAAAATCTATAGTTGCAATTTTTTTAATAGCCATTACTATTTTTTATATTTATTATTGGCAAAACAAAAAATTAATAATACACATTCTAGTGGAGAATATTAGAACCTTTCTATTCGGAACGGATTATATTGTTTACATTGCTATTAACTGCTATTATAATGTTAATGTTTACAATTTAGCATCAACTAATAATGTTTTTTGTGTATTGTGTATTTATATTTATTTCCCTTATATTGCACTTAGATATCAGAAGTACATTTTACATATATGTAAATATACATATTAGGAGTAAAGATATATTCAATAACAATTTTTTAAAATAATTGTTATTTAGTAGGTAAACTTTTGAAAAAATCTATAATTGAATTTTAACAAAATTAAATAAGAAAATATTCGAAACAATATTTCAATATTAAAGTGTTCAAAGTGATCAAATAGATGCATGTAATAGAAATTGGTTATAACTGTTATACTAAGTAACTTATATTATGAATTTTTAAAATATTTAATTGATAAAAATATATATATATATATATTTTTTTTTGTGGTAGTATGTTAAAAACAAATTTGTATTGTTAAGTATACAATTAAAAAAAAATTGTGTCTGAAACAAAAGAAGATTATAATTTGAAACTTTGTCATAATAATAATTATCTGCTATACTTATTATAACTCTTTAGAAAATGTAATCAAAAAATATAAGGCCGAGAAAAATGAATGGAATATTTTTTAAATTTTACAATACCATTCATTAAAACTTGAAATTATATCAAATAAAATGTATACATATAACAGGTACAGGTTACACCAATATTCAGTCGCCAAGTGTCTGATGATGTGGTCAAATGCAGTGACCGCATCGAGGACGTCTCTGTGGAAACGGCCGAAGTTTCTTCAAAGTTTAAATTCTTTGAAACATACAAGCCTCCTGAGGTCATTAAGAGACAGTTCAGAATTACACCCCCACGAGAAGGCCAAATTAAGGTTTCCTATCTGCACTTATATCTAATTGGTTTCCCTAACCATTCCTAACTAAATCACTAATCATTATTTCATTCAAAATAACTTATAAAATATAAAAATGGACATTCAATTTTGTATTAAAACACTGCCTATATTTTGATTTTATTATATTTACTAATATTAAAATAGTAATCTTCTTTTTTTTATGTAATTGCTATGTAATAGTGTTTATTTAAAAGCATTTTTGTTAATAACTTTAAAATTAAAAAAATAGTAAAGTCCTAAATGTGTACATATTTTAAACTGAATTAATTATTATTGGTTTTAATTTTATATTAATAAAATATTTATTATATAAAATTAAAAATCCTACATAACTAATATTTTCAACTCTTGCTACATATTATATCATTTTCAATTTTATTTGTAGTTAGTGTACTGAAGTTTAACCTGTAATAATTTTTGTTATAATTACAATAATTTTTAACATGGCTAAATAATATAAATAATTTAGCCATGCCTATACGGACTATAGATTATTACATATGTACAAATATACTAGCAGCTGTAAGTTGATATTATAGCCGCTTATATTATTGCTCTAAATATTATTTAGCCATGGATTTTAGTTAATTGATTCTTGTATCTAATATATTCTGAAAAAATGTGATAATATACCTAACTTATTATGGTTTTATATCATTAAATTTTTTAATTAAAATTTTTTTTTTATTGAGGATATAATTTTATTATTAAAAAATTTAACAAAATTATATTTATGTATAGATATAAATAAAAACACAATTTCTACAAAATAATTTGTTTTTATTTAACAAAATAAAAATAAATAAAATTTGTAAATTTTTATTTAATGCAACCAATAGTTGTTAGACACTGAAGATGAAGACATTGTTTTCAAAATACGTATTTGTTAAATAAAAACAAATTATTTTGTAAAAATTGGTTTTTTATTTATATCTATAAATAATTCTACAAGTAACAACGACAAAATATTATATTTATGTATTTATAATATTCAATTAATTGGTAACTAATAAGTATTACATTTTCATTTGAGTTTCTATATTATGTAGAATATAATAATATAAAAATTATTATTTATTTAATTGGCATCACTTTATTTTAATATATAGTCTATAAAGTTATTATTTATAGTTGATATTTGTTTACTAATCATAGAATGTTAGTTGTGAGTATAACATTTTATCTGTGTGAATCATAATTATATACATTTAAGTTTTATACAAATAATAATATTTGTTTAATAATTGATTTTTGTTCAATTTTTATCAGGGAGAATCTCCAGAACGTGATATATACCGTGATCCCAATGTGGTGCGCAATGAAGATCCAATTGATGAGACAGCAGAACTAGTCAAAAGTAACACAACTGCTAAGATGTTGTCTTTATTTAGACAAATGGAAGTAGCAAGACCATCTGTACCTGAAGGTCCAAAACCACTTAAATGCTTTACTCCACCACCAGATTATAAGGAATCTGAAACAGAGTCCGAGTCTGATGATGAAGTTAGTGGAGAAGATGAAAGCGAGGAAGAAGAGTCTTCGAGTAGTGAAACAAATGGTGATGTTGTAAAATCATCTCTGAAAGTCGAAGACGAATTTTTGAAAAACGTAAGATTATGTGTTTTGTTTAATATTTATGTAACTTTTTTGAGATTGGTTTGAATTGTTATTAAAAATAAGTGTTTTTTATTAGTTTAGATTATTTAAAAAATCATTTTAGTTTAATATTTATAATTATTCATATATTAATAAAATTGTTTATAATTTTAGGCCCAAAATGCAGTAATGGCAAGGTCATTAAAAGAGAAATTTGAACATTGGGAACCAGACAAACACTCTATGAACAATGCTGTTACAATGCTTGACTCTGAACAAGAGAGCATTGAGTCAACTAAATCATTACGTGCTCGTTTTGAATCTTTGAAAGGTGATCGTCCAGCTGATAAGCCAAAACCAAAAGTTAACAGATTCTTGGTAAATAATTATAAAAGTATTAATTATAGTTTAAACGCTTTTGATTAATCTCCTTCTTTCGTTTGGCCTGTCTGTTTTCTCTTCTTGTTTTTTTGTTTTTGTAGGCCAACACTAATATGTCGACGGCCGGACGAAAAAAAGACATTTATTGGGACTTTTTTTACTAACGTCTGATGTAACGACATAGACACAAAAAATATTATTCTTAAACGATACATTTTATTAGGTAAATGATATGAAAATTTCTGGAATTTTAGAAGTCCAGTTTATGTGGTAATCGTTTGTTGGTTGGCTCGATTTATGTGATATTCATTAACTTTAAAGAAAGAGGAAAAAGAGACTTAATTTAACTCTTTTCTTTTTTCTTTTTAAACATTTTGCCATTTACCAGTTTGATTTTCCTTAATATATTACATAGATACATTATGTTTGTAATTTCGAGCATTTTATGTTATGTATGTTTGTCAATTTTCTTTGTATTTATTGGTGAATCATTTTGGTGATCAATAAGTTGTCTGGTCTTTGACACCTAGTGTTGACGAATTATTTAAATACAATTAATTTACCTTTAAACATTTTTAGTATGTACAAATTAGTATAATAAATAAAATGTAAATGTTACAGTTGAATTCCTTGATTTGATTGTGATTATAAATAGCAATTAAATTTAACTATCTTTAAAAATACAATACAAATTTTCTTTAATTATATTTATTTTTAAAGTACAAATATTAAATATTTAAATTATGTTATGTATGACAAGTCAAATGTGTAATTTCTGTAAATTACCTTTGTATATATGTATATATAATTGTTAATTATTTATGAATATTTAATTTCTAATTATTTTTATATGAAAAATGGCTTACATGTATACTATAAGACGGTAAATATTGATGTAACATAACAAAATGCCCTATAATAACTTTAAAACAATTTTGAAGTAGTAGTAATATATTTTATTTTTAAATCAAGGAATTTATTATTACTCATCAGGCATACTTCATAATTCACATTCACAGAATATTATAACAAAGCGTATTGTTATTTGTCGTATATATTAATATAATAACATTGTTGATAATAATGAAGTTTTCTGTGATAATGAACTATTTAATTTCTATTATGAAAACATTATGTATAAATGAAAAAGTTGTTCTTTCTAGTAGTCCCATATATAAATTTGTACCATTTGAAATATCAAAATCAAATTTTTCATTGACATTCTCACTTCCAAGCATGTCATAAATTTAGTCCAAATTTTTAATTTGACTTAAAGGAGAATGGAGAGAGGGATGAAGGTTTCAATTCTCATTCAACGTACAAAATACTGGTTGTAGAAATCTGATATTTTCAGAGTATGTTCCTTTAAGAACACCCATTAAGGAAGGATTTTCCTGAAATTCAAACCTTAAGGGAGGGTAGTGCAAAGTTTCAATTTTACTATTTATTTATTATTTATTTTATTTTAACCCAGCAGCAGTTCATTCAACTAGTACTATATATGCGTATGTAGATCATTGTTTAATATAAAATCAATTGCTGAGCACTTTTAAATATTTATATACCTTATGTGATATGGAGACATGCATGTATATATTTAAAGTTAACAGTATAGTTATATATTTATAACCATATTGAATTATTGTGCACGTCTAGTAAAGAATCTGATGGTTATCACAGAAAGCAAAATATAATGTTTTCTTTTTAATAATTTAGTTTATTTGATATTTTATTGTTTGGTTTATTTACATTTTAAAACAAAACTTAATCGATTACCGTTGTTGCACCTATTGTGAAAAATCACATTTAACAACGTAAACATTTTTAATTCAAAACATTTACTATTTGTTTGTGATTAAAATATTAATAATAATGAAATGCTTGCAAATCTATTTATTATCTTAAATAAAATTCATGTTCATTAACAACAAGTAAATAAAACGTGTGCAATTATATTAAATTTGTTTTGTCAACAAGGTGAGTTTGTTAAACAATTTTTTATTATTATTTTTATTGCTTATTTATTTATTTATTTTTAAGTTAATATAATAATTAAATCTAATTTTCAGCTTAATAACATCATGTAATGGAGTTGCTGAAAAACGTTTTTGTATTACTATTATTATTTGTTGTATGATGATATTGGCACAATATTTGTTTTTTCATCCATCACATGAATATGTTATATTTTTCTTTTATATATTAAATAAATGATAAACATGTATGGGGGATTAAATTAAATTATGGGTAAATTAACATATTATATGGGATTAGTAACATTGAACTAAATTTGATTTACAAATATGGACCAGTGTTAATTTGTATCTTTAGGATTAGCTTTGCTACAAATAAGTAAATCTGTAACTGTATAAAGTTCGAATTTTTTTCAAAATTTTTTTTCATTTTAGAATAAAAACAACTAATTAATTTTTATTCATTTATTTTTATACAATTTTTTACAGTTGTGGTCTGTGGACCACCATATGGTTTACACAGTATGACTACAGACCATTCAGCATTTTGTTTCGAAATATTAAAAAACTTATAATTTTTTTACTAGTACTGAGTGTAAATTTATATATTAAATTGAATGAAATGTTAAAAATATTACATTCCCAATATTATTTACCAAACAAAATAAATATTATTCAAATAATAATTAATAAAAATGTTTCACTGGAGTAATCAAAGTCAAGTGTAGACTGACTGACATCATAAATATTTCTGATTTTGATTTTTATGTGGGTAATTCCAAAAAATGAAAAAATGTGGTGTTTCACATACATATGTCAAAGAAAATGGAAGTAGAATTTTCATTACTTTTTTGACGCTCACTCACACACTGTCCATCGATGTTGCCACCCTATTACCATAATTTCACTACATTAACATTTGCAACATCACAATTAAAATATAATATTTTTATATTAATCAATGACATCCGAAACAAATTGTTGCAATAATATGCATATGTTACTGATAAATATTTTCAAACCTCCATATGTGGTTTAAATACTACACCAAAAATATTTTTTTTCCAATACAATACATACCGGTACCCTTTATATCGAGGCAGGCAGTTGAGAACCACTGTCCTATACAACTATTTTAATATTTGAAATACTGAGTAAAGTTTTAGGTTTCTATATAAAGTATAGAATTATTGTATCCCTGTTGTGTCTTTTGATGTCTATCTGTTAGTTTGTCTTTAAATTGTGTTGTCAACTACTAAGATTATTGATTTGATAATTGTTATCTTAGCTGGTCAGACCGGTTTATATGGCCAATATTGGTTATTAGTCATATATGGCTAATATCATCTTTGTTCCTACACGACTGGTGCATATATGCGAGTATTTCCATTGCCCATTATTGGTATACACAAGTATTGTTACTTATAATTATCAATATTATTATTTTTTGTAATATATAGAAATATGAAAATCCTAAATCACTAGAGAGTATGTTTTTCCTAACTTATATAATTTATTTTTTACTTCTTAAGCAATGACAGACACATAAACAAATATAAAAATTTAAAACCTATATATTTTGTTTAAAATATTTGAAGATTTGTCATAGGTGTCATACATAGGGAACTTAAATATTGTAAATTAACACTTTGATACTCAAATATTCAAAATTTTTCAAAAAATTAATTTATAACATAAAATTGAAATTATAGATTTAAAAACAACCTGAAGAATAAGTTTACATGTGATGGGTATATATGGAAATAATAAATATTGTGTTGACATCCTCTTAACGGTGGAGGTTGAACGAATGTTCAAAGAACAGTAGTTTAATTCTGTATATGTATTAGATGAATTATTACCTGCGATTGAAGTATAAATGAATTAAGGATTAAATGTATAATAGACAATTTTTGCCACTATTTTCAATAACGTTTGTTTTGTTTTCACCGACAACATAATAAATAATAATATGTCATTGTTCCCTGTGATTAATTTTATCATTCTAACAATATAGTATTATTACAAAAAAAAAGTAATATTCATTAATAATATTATATTATATTGTTTTGTCGAGTTAAACAGAATCAACACGTTATAATAATATTCACTACTATAATTATTATGGTTTATTTATTTTGTTTTGTTTTTTTTTTTGCTTTTTTTTGTTACAGTAATTATTGAATGACCATTCATACGACTGTGTATCTACAACCTGTGGACTTCACTAGTGTATATAAAAAACTTACTCAAAACTACATATACGTATATTATTATCTAACATATAAATATTGATTGTTTTTTTCATTTTATATTTTTCTTCTAAAAATAAACGTAAATCAAAATTATTGTATTTGGTATAAAAAGTTGAGATTATGTAGTGGAGAATATTATGTGATCACCCTTATTAATACATAATACATGTATATAATATTGTTATAAAAATGTAATATTACAAACACTATTTATAATAACGATTATCAGATTTTTGTTATGTTTACAATGCGTTTAATCATCTTTAAATTTAAAATATATACAATTTAGTATAAAATTGAATGTTTTTTGATAGAGTTACTACTTATTTCCAATTGTCATTTTAGTTTTATATAAATTTCTTTATCAATTGTTAATATTTTAATATTAAGTTGAACTATAACAACAGCAATTTTTCCCCCGTTTTAAGGATTTGAACAAACAGGTGGAAAACACAAAATAACTGTAATAATAAATCACTAATATTGTTTCGGAGCATCCAAATTTTAGTTTGTAAATTTTCATCTTGGATGGAATATATATTATTATGCCTGTGTTTTACTTGTGAGTTTGATTTAAGATGCATACATGAATACTATTTATTATAAACAAAAATGTAATACTATATTGTAATACCAATGATTGTGATTTGAATATTATTAATAAAAATAGTTATCATATTACATTGTCATTGTGTGATATGTGTTTGTGCGATATTATTAATTTTTATACTATATACATTGTATATTTTATATTATACAATTTTCTTGTTCCTCATGGTTGATTCATAGCACTATGGCAGCAATGGAATGCGAAAACTGGTGAAAATCACTGCGCTCGTGGGCGTTTTATCTACAATGCATCTCTTTTGAGATAGTTTTACAGTCATTGTGTCTATATTGAATCTGGCATATATAATATATCATTAAGCTGTATCTCTTCATCATTTCTTGGCTTGCTAAACTTTATGCTATTTAATTATATTATTGATTATTTTAATAGTTATCATTAACATCTATTTTTGTGTTTAGCAACAATCTGATAGTCATGCTATAACTTTGTGTGAATCGTGCGAGAAGAAAGTCTATCCCTTGGAAAAAGTTGAGATTGAAGGCAGAACATTCCATCGAGCATGCTTCAGATGTACACAATGTCAGTGTGTCTTACGGTGAGTCTAACTTTAATATATTTTTGTTATTTGTTGCATACTCATAATATTGTAAACCTTAAGAGGACGTGTTATCTGTAATTATTTTCTGTCTAACTAATGGATAATATAGTAAATTACACTACGCAAAACAATACATTTTTATGAAAACTCCACGTCTACATTAAAATTAGAATTAAAACGCCTTTTACCAATTTTGAAAAGGAGAATATTTTCTGAAAAATTATAGTTTTATTTAAAAAAAAATAGAAAACTTAAAATGCTGTAAATTCTTTGTTAAACAATAATTTACAAAAACGATGTAATTTTTAAAATATTCTCTTTTTCAAAATTACTAATAGGTTTTTAGCCATAATTTTACCTTGATGCCACATTCCTTTTTTTGCATATAGAATGAATTCGTTTTGTTTTATAGTTTTAGATTATTGTTTAGAAACAGGCAATTAAGCATGCTCACAGAGTGGGTTTCCTAACTTGTTTAAATATAGTATAATTTAAAAACAATCTGTTATTATTAAGTCTGTTTTACATTTTAAAACCGTTATAAAATTTGTCTGGTAAATTTACCTAACTTATTATTTTTTTATTGACTGTCTTAATCTCATTACTTCTCATAAACAATTTTTTTTTTGTCTTATTGTAATGTTTCATTCAATTTTTCTTGATGAATTTTACTCTTAATGTTTTTATTGAAAACTTATTTTCTAGTTAATCAATTTGCATTAAAAAATAATCGTAAATTCTAAATTTACTAATTTAAACATTTATTAGGTACTAATAAAATATAGTAAATATACACGGCTACTCTCTTTTCTAAATCGCACATTTCACAAAATTAATAGAGAAATCAGCATAAACATTTAAAAATTATTTTATTTTATTTTTTTAATTGTTGTTTGAACAGAACCTTGTAATGAATTATTATAGATCATTCAATAAATAATTTTTTTATGATCTGTGATGACAACGAGTTAAAAATTCTATTACTAATTTTGTTTGTTTTTACTAATATATAGAATGGACACATTTACATGGAACAATAATCGTTTGTATTGCCTACCGCATTTCAAGCGGCTATTCATATCAAAAGGTAATTATGACGAGGGATTTGGTGGAGATCAACACAAAAAAAAATGGGAAAATGGACACATACAGCAGACCCCTCAAGTCACCACAAATATGCCTACTGATTAAATATTATTATTATTATAATAAAGAGCAATTAAAGAAAAATGAATTATATTACCTAATTATTAATATTACAAATTTAAGTAAGAAAATTAACAGTTTGATATCAATAGAAATGTGATCTTTAGAAATTATTTAATTTATATAAATAACTTAAATTACCTATATATATATATATATAACAAAAAATAAAATAAAACATTTTTATTAAATTTACAATATTTGTGTAATGTCTGAAATTATTTATTATATTTATTGGTTAACATTACCAAAATTATTATTTTTATTTATTATATTTATATCCAATTATTTTTTTTATTTGTATTAATTATTGTCAATGATGATATAATTAAATAATAAAATTTATAATAAAATAATGAGAATCGTTATTGAATGTAGTAATTTTTAATACAAAGTTGCGCCAAGATAATAATTAGATGGAATTTTGTCTAACAATTTTATATACACATTTTGTTAATTAAAGAAAGTAGGAAATTTGTAACAATAATGAATTAAAATTTGCTACAATTTGTATGATTGTTACCTGAATTAACTGTGATCCACAGTTAATATTTGCTAGTTAAATTTGGCCTCTTTTAGAGCCTCAAATATATTTAATTGAAAACCTATGATAAACGAAAAGGCCCTTTTAATTTTAAAGTAATTCAAATAAAAATAATAAAATTAGAATAGATAATAAGATAATAATATTAGGTATATGCTATTATTTTATGATCTTATGAAGCATGCGCACGAAATTTTATAAAAATATCATATATATATTTATATATCGAAAATAATTTCGTATAAAGTAAACGATAGAATAAAGTAGGTAGTTCTCTTATTCTTTGAGTCTAATATAGGGTTCAGTGAGTTAAAACGTAGTAAAATAATTTTGAAATATTAATATTATAAATATGAAATGATCTGAGCTAGCTAAAAAAATCTCATCTCTCGGGTGAAAAAGACGAATTATAAAAGTGATAGAAAAATTAAAAAAAGGAACAAAAGTATTTTATTAAAAATATATTAAATAGGTACTTACATCGTAAAACGAATACGTAATGATATTCCAATTTATTCGTATACTTTATTTTCCAAATCAAATGGAATTATGAGGTTTTATAAAACCATAATTATTTAAAATATTCATAAAAATTGAAAAAAAAAGGTATTAAAAATGAAAACCAAAACCGAAAAAACAGATATCGGTATTGAAAATTAAAATCGAAACAGAAAAAAAAGGAATACGGAATTGAAAATCAAAACCAAAAAAATGGATATCGGTAATTTTGAAACAAAAAAAACTAAACATGAAATTAAAAATCGAAACTGAAAATATGGTTTTATACTGAGTACAGGTAGATACATTAGATACTTCCAACTTTCAGTAAACTATACTAACTACCAAAATCATTTTTGGTTTTTATTTACACCTAACCGGCTAGTATGGCGACCGGAGCCGGTAGGCGTAGTGAGCGGTCATTCTCGTGTAGCGAGTGTTCACCCGTTAGGTTATAGGTCAGAAGTATATTAAAAGAAAAAAACTAAAAAGTTAAGTATTTGTGCCGACAGCGAACTTCACTAAGCTTTAAAACACACAATTTTACATGGTTTAAAAAAAAAAAACAATGAATATGTAATAACGTGTATATCAACTAACTCGTCAAAAACCACACGTTTGATACGAAAATGCAACGTAAAATATGCTGTTTTTGATGATACAAATAACTGTAAAAGGAAGTACGACAGCCAAATTTTTACATCAATAAAAAAACTTTAAAATTAAAAAATACATATTTATATATTTAAAAAAATGAAAAATTATCAAAATTGTTTATTTTACGAGGTATAACAACAGTTTCGAGAAATTAGTTATTTTGATGCCATTTATGTAATAACTTCCAAAGTTTATAGGATATTTTTATTTTTATTTCACCATTGTTTTTATCATAAAAAAATACACCAATTAAAAAAAAAATTTTTGAAAAAGGACATTTTTGGAAATTAAGATTTTTTGAAAAATCGGGGTTTTTCAGGTTTTTTTATGTAACTTCCAAAGTAAGTGCGAGCGGCTAATTTTGGAAACACCATGAAAAAATTCTCAAAAACAGCTCTGGTACCAAATTGCATTTGTTCCTAGGAGGGTATTAACAAAATACAGGGAGATGATAAATGTATGGAAAGATTTCTTAAATGAGGAACTTCCGAGAAGGACATTAGATCGAGTGAATGGAATTTAGGTATGGTGTGGGTTTAAGAACGTTTAATAAGAAAAAGTGGAGAGCGGTTATAAAAATAAAAATTGAGAAAACGGTGGGACTGGATGGTGTACACTTAAATAGTATATTTTAGGTAATAGAGTGGCTAACGAAATAATTTAATTAAATACTAGTTGAAGGGAAAATACCTCAGGCATGTAGGAAGAATTGTGTGGTAGGTACCAATATTTAAGGGTAAAAAGAAAAGGATATGAATGTGGAAATTATAAAGGGATAAGGGATAGGTTCTATGATAAAACTTAACGAGTCACGGTATGAAGTTAATGATAAGAAAATGATATATGTATTTAAAATTTAAATTAATCATAATTTTAAGTAAGAAGCACGGCTATATAAATGCTGTAACCTATAAATATCTATAACCGTGGTGGAGGTAAATATTAGGATACACCTTCTCGAAGATCATAATCAAAAAAAAAAAGTAATAATTGTGTGTTATATTACAGAATATTAGATTATAGTGTTAATGACTATAGAATTAAACTAAAACTATAAACGTTTTTAAATAATTTTAACGTTATTTAAGAAAGTACCTATTTAAAAGCACTGCTGTACAACCAACCATGTTTAAAAGTACCAATACATAAGGATTATAGGTACCTACCTAGGTAGATAGGTAACGCGAAAAAATAACTCCAGAATTTAAACCCCGAAAAAATAACCCCAAACATTATTTACTAAGATTCCCACAATACACAACTCTAGAAAACTTCTCACAGAATTATATCTTCTACATCATTTACTACATTATCATCTAATATTAGTAAACTAATTAGCAATTAGTCATTTTTGTAATTATTAAATTGAAACATTAGACCACAAAAATTCAAATTCTATTTTTTTTGTTTTACTTAATAGTTTTCAATTAAATAACAATTATTCGATGTCGCATATATGATAGCTACAATGTATATATTATAAAATAAATTACATGTTAATAAAATGATATAAATACATGAATAGCCATCATTGTGAACCCAATAGATCATAAAAAATGTAAAACTAGTAAATTATTACGTACGTCATATACTATTGATTTTATAATTTTCTTATAAAATCAATGTATACACATTAGAGTAATAATAATCGTAACATAATCTGTGCTACAAGTAAATACCTATGTAGGTAAAAAATAATATAAAATTATTTTTTCTTGGGGTCTAAAATTCTGGGGTTATTTATTAGGGGATTGAGGTACTTACCTAGATATATGTTTAAAAAAATTTCACAGACCACTGCAATATATTTATAACAATACCTATATTATATTTTATTTTCAAAGGGGAAATGTCAAAAAAATTCGGTAATATTCCAATTTCGGAAAATCATACCGTTTTTACTAATTTCCTGACAAACTTTCTATTTTTCATTTGAAATTGTTGATTTTCGTAAGTATTGTAGTTCGAAACGTCAGCAAATTTATATTTGAAGTGAGTATCGTTTATTAACCTCAAAATGTTCACGTCTATATAGCATGCGTATTTTAAGAATTGATAACTAATAAGTGATAACCGCTACTAATATTATGAAAATATATATTATAATAGGTACCTACTACCTATATCATCTACTAAAAATATTGAGTTCAAGAAAAGTACTATTTCCATTTTTCGTTAACCGTGTCCGTTTTTGAAGAAAATTTGCTTTATAATTTAATATTGAACTCTAACCGTATATTTTGTGCATTAAATAAATTCTGTACTTCATAAATTTTTGTTGTGATAAATACAATAAAAACTGAATTTTTAATTTTATTTTTGCAATATATTATGCTCTGATTTTTCATGTAAGTACCAATGATTAATATTAAATTTTACGTCTTATTACTAGCTTTTTCAAAAAACCGTTTTGTGTGTAATAGAAGCATATCCATAGAAGTCATAAATCATAATTGTATTAATGAATGATACCACTTTCAACTAAATACATCATAGTGGTAATACTTTCCTTCTTTTATTTTTTAAATGTTCATAGGTAATTGGAATAATAACGGTAATTTATCATTAAAAATTTAAATCTAGAAGAGATAAAATTATATATAGAAAAATGCTTTTCACATAGACAATTATACGTGGGATTTTCTCGAACTGGGGACCCGAATCACCTAATGATTTTGATTTCAACGAGAGATAAAACAAAAAACGTTATATACCCAGAAGTTTTATAAAATTCTTTATCAACAACAGATTAATTAGCATTTCTTTTATATCTGTATTCATTTTTAATAACAATTTTATATATTAATTATCATTAATACCGCTAGAAACTTTTCAATACATTTTCATTAACCGTTTTTTATATTTACTTGCGATCACATTAAAATTTGAATAAAAAATTCTACATATCGTCCGAAGGCAAAATAAACAACCCATCACGGGCGAAGCTGTGACGGGTCGGCTAGTTTGATTATATACTTTCAATATTGTATTATATACTTTCATTGTCTAGATTACAAGTAGGAACCTATGAATTGAAAATGAGTGATCAAGATCGTTTGAAAAGTAATGAATTTTGTTTGAATTGAAATTTAAAAATTATTTAGCAGTGTGTGATCTAGGATACATTATTCTAAAAGTTTTCAAATGACTATAAAAGTATTTTCAATAATTAATTTTTTAGGCTTGGAATGTGGATAGTATTTTGTCTTTATTCCCGTGGCTTTACATAAGGTAGATTAAATAATCATTGTATTTATAGAACTAGTCAACTAGTTATTGGTTAAGTATTACTCAAACGACTAAGTATACAGGTAATATAGGTAAATCATAAAGTGCATATTTACTTATTATAATGGTAAAATCTGAAAAAAAGTCCAAATTAAAATTATTATTGTAACAACATTTCATTAAATGTAATTTTTTAGGTTGATACTAGGGCATAATTCTACTTTTTTTTTTTACAAAATGTTTTTTTTTATTCTAAATACGATGATTAAGTCAAATTTTGTCAGTCGGACTATAAAGTTATAGCTGTTTGAAATTTTTTTGTACTATCTAAGAAAACATATTTTATACTCCATTTTAATATCAAAAGAGTCTTTTTACCATTTCCTTTTAAATTTTTAATTAGGTAACTGATTTTATTTTATTTTTATCAAGGTTATCACCTAAATTATGAATTAAATAATTTTTTGGTAGCTATTTAAGTCGAAACAACATTTTTCTCTAGTTACCTGACGTGATGTTTCACGGTTAATCGGTATATAGGTGCAAATGAAAGAAGTATACTTAAACTATATTCAATTTAACATGTTACCTATCAAACATGGTGTTTCACAACAAATCGGGGGATATTTTTGATTGAAACGAATGGAGTCGGCCACAGCGAGTGAAATGGCCTGACCTCGCAGCTATTTCCCACGTGTACTGCCAAAAATACCTACACATTTTATGCCAATATTTGATATTATTACGTACAAATAAACTATAAAAAAAAAAAATTCTAAAAATCGAATTTTCCAGTAAGTAGAAATATTTTATATAATATATAATATTAAAAATGTTTTAAAAAAAACTCTTTTAATACTAAAATGCAGCGTAAAATATGTCGTTTTAGATGGTACAAAAAAAACTTCAAATTGCTATAACTTCTAAAATAAATCAGACTGACAAAATTTGACTTCACCATAGTTTTCAGAATAAAACACAAGTATTTTGCAAATTGAAAAGTTAAATAATTGCTAGGCGGCTAAAGTAGAATCGTTCCTATACTAGATAGATAATAAAATAAAATTGAAATTTATTAGTACCTATCTGTATTGGTAGTAGTAGTAGTAAGTATCTATATAAATACACTAAATACCTAGTTACTAACTAGATTGTATATCTAAATTATTAATTGATTAGGTAATAAATTAATGTTCAGTGGTTATACTTTTATGTATTTATGCGCTCGTATAATTTATTGAAACTTAAATTAATTTGTTTGCTTATTTAAATTTTTTATTAATATTTTTATTTTATATTAGGTATGTATATTCATCAGTTTTAACTTTTAAACACTAATAAGTAATAATTATTTTTAATTTGGCCTTTTTTTCTTTGTGTATTTTAAATTATTTTCTTTCCATCAAATTTATTTTTGATTTTTGGTTGTATGATTTTTTCTCATAATTAAAATCATAAAGATATAATCCCTGATATAATTTAAAATCAAATATTTAAGTAGAAAATATCTAAAAAAAATTATGTTCAACATAATGAACATAATAATTGTTGACAAAAAACACATAGTATGTTGGTATTATTTATCTACTAAATTGTTGTTTTATGAATATAATAATATGTTGTAGACTCAAAACATTAATAAATTACTTCCAAATGTGTGAGCTATTCAGAGGGAAAATTCAAAAACCATAGTGGTTTTATTAAAAAAAACTTAGATACTATATAAATAAATCCAAATTATATTTTGAAGAGTTAAACAAAAATCTATGTAACTTTGTATACCTTTTAGGTCAAAAAATGTAATTTCGGTATGTATATAGTATTTTTGGGGAGATGTCCAGCAAAACAAAAAAAAAGGATATGTATGGAATTCTAACATTTTTATTCAGAAATGAAAGATACCTTTTCTGTACTGTGTTTTGCGAGGAATTTTTGGTATCAAATGAGTCACACTATAACTACACATATAAATTAAAGTATGACAATTATGAGGAAAAATTAGCATCTTTTAGGCAAAAGCTATCATTGAAGTTTTTATATGTACGAACACATATCTTATGAAACATAGTATACCTATAAAAAAATATTTGAATTTTAGTTAAGAGATTGAATAAATATATGTGTACTTTTATTAAACTTGCTATTCAATTATGTAATTAATTTAGTCTCCCTAGCATTTATATGAATTTATACTTTAACAATTTACAGTGTAAATAATATTCAAATTTATATTTATATATATATTAATAATCAAAATTGGATTTTTATTCAGATTTAAGAATTTACAATAAAATTATAATTTCTATTACATTTGTATTTATGTTTCAGTTATAAATGTCATATTATCAACCTCCAAAGAGTGGTACACACCACTTATGTGGTTCTAGTAGCTCACCCTCTATATTAAAAAAATGCGGAAGGCAATCATTAAATAATGTACCTGGCCGTAAAGTACGTTTTGATCTATTTAACAACATTAAATTTATGCTCATTAATTATGACAAGGATAAAATATACTATAACAATTTTATTTGTGATATCAGAGACTCAGCATCCGAAATTGCAGTGAGTATATTGAAAATTTTAAATATCTATACAATAAGTTACATTGTTTTTATTAAATAATTTATATAGTGTACTATTTTAAATGTATTCAATTTGTGAGGGGCTGTAATATCTGACTCCATTGTATTTTTCTGACATGCGTGCAACGGTAATAGGAAAAAAAGGCATATGGAAAATAAATCAATTACATAATATAACTGTATTATAAATACTTAATAGAATAAAATATCACTTCATAATTTGAGTTATAACCTCTCAATCATGAGTCTTTCACATGTGCTAATTCAAGATTTTTATTATAAAATCAATGGTCCAAAATTAGTATTTATTTATTTACTTATATATTTATTGATCGAAATATTATAGACGAAACCTATATAAAAATTATTTAAAAAAATTATATGTGTAAATTGATTAAAAAAAAATAGTAAATTAGTATACAAATATACGAAATTGGTATTTATTACTACAAACGTCAAATCCAAATATATATTTTTTTTTCTAAAATTATTACCTATCTATATCTTATGGTATACAATGTAGCTAATAAAAAATTAGATATGTCATGTTTTTCGACTCACATTTTTGTTCTTCACATATTTTTAAATTGTAGGTATTTTTTTTCTGGTTGAATAGTTCCTAATAATCGTTACTGTATTTTAATTTAATTAAATGTTAATTCTAGGGTCATTTTTTTTTTTTTTTTTTTAGTGTACAAATAGAAGAAATTAGTATACAAGTATACACAATTTTTCTACTATTTATAATTTAGTTGACACCTAATAATTACTTAAAACCTACCTATACTATTTATAATTTAGTTAATACTACATAATTGCTTTTTTTTCCATATGACTCTTTTGTTTTTCCCTCCTAGATTTGCATGCACATAGTAAAATTGGATTTTGTATTTCCAATTTCGTGAATAATGGGTTGATTTTTGAATATATTGACTGATGATAATAATTAATAAAGAAAGCATATTCTATTTATGACATATAGAAGTTATTTTTTTAATAAATTTAATTTAAGCAAAATATTCATAATTTAATTATCGCATTATTCATACAGTTGTAAAACCTTCAAATTCAATTTATCAAAAACATAATTCCTACATTTTGTAGACTATATTCTCTTTGTTAATTATGATTAATAGGTCACATAGATATATATCCTAAAATCAACCCATTGTTCACAAAATTGGAAATACAAAACCTGATTTTTCTATGTGGCACGTGTGTTGGACAAAACAGTTGAGTCAATTACTACAACACACCCTTAACATGCTCAATGATAGTATTAACCATACCCAACTATTTGAGATCAGCCACCCTAGTTATCAACTTCCACAGAATTCAATTTTTCACATCCTTCACAGATACAATATACAAACGTTTTGGCAATGCTGTTTTAGCGCTTGACCAGTTTGATGCCTTCATCACCTGATGAATTATTTTTTATATTACAATAAAAATTACTTTTTTATTACATTTTAACAATAATATTTGTCCAGTAACATAGATATATTACATATTAAAAACATTATAAAATATTTGATACCTAATTTCAATATCTTGAAAATAAAAATAATTACATTTTATATATTATTTTACATGATAAGTATGTAAGTATATTTAAAATTATAATTAAAAATTAGTATACAAATATTATTTTATTATACAGGTATAGTTAATACAAATATAAAATATACTATAATTTATTTGTAAATAATATAAAAGTATATTGATAACAATAAAAGTATTCTGAAGTTTTTTTGTAATGACAAAAATAGAATTATATTATTTTTAAGAAAGAGAGCTTTCAAATAATGTTTCGTTAGGATAAACTATATATAATATATTTGTATGCTATTTTTTTTTTTTAACTTAATATATTGAATCATTGTATCATTTTGTAATTACATTTTTATAGGTACCCAATTTTACTACATATATTGATAAATTTTTACAATATATTTATCAATTACTATATAATGTATATTTTTTTCATTTAAAATAAACTATCAGTCCAACATTCTGTTCCATATATCTTTGCAGGTCTCACTATTGTCTTATGAAATTTACCTTTAACCAAATTGTGATTCTCCTATCACACAAAATATCTGACGCTCTCTCCACTTCATCCACTCACACATTTATGTTTCCTATAATCCTATGTTTTATATCTTCCTCACACACGTTAAAATAAATATTTTCATTATTTTTGTGACATTGAGTGGCAAAACTAATAAAAATATATTTGATTATGTATGTATAAATTAAAATATATTATGGTTAACAGGATTCAGAACTCGTCAAACTATTGAAAGACGCACGAAATTGTGTGAATATTTTAAATGAAAATCTTTCACTTTTTGTTAAAGTTTTACTGGTAAGATTTTAACAATACATTTTAAATAAAATATTTAATGTTTTTTTTTTTTTTTTTTTTTTTTTCATAAAAAGATTGTAAAATGGATGAACAAAAGTGATGAAGTGATCAATGAATATCGTGGATTTCTACTTGATGTTTGTACTGCATACAACTATTATACAAAATTTGCAATAGAACAACTTGTATCATGTTTTTCTCATGGTGAATAAAAACAGTTTTGAAATAAAATATCTATTATTATTATTTATTTAAATTATTATAGTGGATAGTGAAGTTTACGATCGGGTTGATGGAATGCCCAGTGAAGAAGAAGAGAGAGGATTTCAAAATGTGCATATGACTTTAGAAGAACTTTTGAAAGTGATTCCACTGTAAAAAATAAATATAAAAATAGTTAATATAGGTATCTATATAATATATTAATTTATATGTTTTTATTTAGAGCAAAAGACTTATTGATGACAACAATTAAAAAAAAATTTCCATACAAGAAACAGAATGTTCAATCATATCTTCATTACATACACAATTTATTACACATATCAGAAAATCAGCCATCTTTAAGAAAACACATCCTTCATCTAATTTTTAACAAGTTAGTTCATTTTATATTAATTTGAATCATATAAAAACTTTTTACAATGAATATTTAAAAAATTATCTATAGGCTAGTAGAAATTGATGTTCACATACCCAAAACAGAATTAGATAAGATGGAATCAAATGCAAATGCTGAAACCGAAGACATATTTCCGATGGATGTTGATATAGAATGTATGCAACTTGTTCCAGATAAATCAGAAGCAGAGTGTTTTTCGCATACATTAGATATTTGTCTTAGAAGAATATTTATCTATATGAAGACTACATGTCATGATACAGATGGCAATTTATTGTAAGTAAATTTGAAATTACTTAAATGAAATTTATTTTCATATGTATTTGTTCTTTTTAGATGGGATAATACTAAATTGTTATACCATGACTTGCTATCAGCTTTTGAAGATGAAATTCTCCCAACATGTAATAGCAGTCATATCCAATATGTGATTTACTATTTTCTTAGTTTTAAAATGACTCTAGCAGAAAACTTTAGCAATTGGCTTTGGAAAAAATGTTGTGATGTATCTTCTCCATCAACATTACGACAAGCTGCAGCTGGTTATTTAGCTAGTTTTCTATGCAGAGCACCATTTGTATCAAATATGTAAGAAATTATAAATTTTTATATTTTAGGAAATAACATTGATTTTTATTTAATATTTTTTAGTGTTTTGAAGAATACTCTGTTTGAAATGTCTTCTTGGTGTAGTAACTATATAAATAAAGTTGATAAATCAGTAATTGTAGTCACTGAAGATTTGCTAAGATGGCATGCAGTGTTTTATTCAATATGTCAAGCATTATTTTATATTATATCTTTTAGACATCAAGACCTTACCGATAACAAGAAAAGTAAGTTTTGGTTATAAGTAGGTAATAAATACCCAATAAACTACACCTATGTTTTT
The DNA here is from genome assembly GCA_025469235.1 of Pemphigus obesinymphae. NCBI lineage: Eukaryota > Metazoa > Arthropoda > Insecta > Hemiptera > Aphididae > Pemphigus > Pemphigus obesinymphae. Next base: position 18,234 of record JAIPRL010000930.1, on the reverse strand, counting down.
TTTAAAGTACAATAAAATTTGTATAATAATAATTTATAATATATAGTAATTGAAGAAGTCTAGTCATGTTATTCTCTCCAACTTCTTTTTACCCTAGACATTTTCCCCTTGAAAAATATTTTTTAAAAGGTATTTAATGTAATCAAATATTGCCTTGTTTCACATAATAATTTAATTTACAATAACTGCCTAAAATCAACAATTATTAGTTATTACTAGGGAACGGATTTATATGTAAATACATATATTTATTAGAATAAGCTTTTGAAATCTGATAAGAAATGTGTACAATTTATTTCATTTTTATTATAATAACAATTTGATTTTGCATATTTTCATTTTTAACGCATATTTTTTTTTTTAAGTTATATTTTCACGTGTTTTTATTTCCAGCTATAAAAATATGTGAAATTATCTTTCTTGAATACTAAATGTTAAAACTGATGGGTGGTTTTATTCCACTGGCCGGTTATCGCCATATTGTATGCATATTAGCAATTTTACGTTTATGTAATGATGCACAATTTTCCCACTATCACTACAGTGTGTAGAGAGTAGTGACCTTTATAATACATTAAAACTTAAAAATACAATACTTAAAACTACAAAAATGTAGTAGATCACACTCTACAAATAAAACTGATTAATAAATTACACATTTAATAATGATGTATACTAATATTAGTATGAACTATAGTCTATAAAATAATATGTGAATACAAGTTGTAGGAAAACCATTTTCATATGGTGATCTCAATCAGATTCTCTTATTATAATATCATAGATTAAATATTGTATTATATTATATTTGTATTACCCTGTCTTAAAGTATTTACTAGTGTTATAAGTAATAATTTATAGTTTTTATTTTTTTTTATTGCAGATCTTAGATTTATGGAAAATTTAAATTTATCTAAAATAGTCACATGTAGATTAAGTCCATTACGGCTATGTTGTTCAACTGTAGTGAATTACTTTGCACATATTACAAAAACTTACCAGTTAACTTATTGTTATGCCGTAATGGATGGTCATATTAGAGTTACCGATCAATCAATTAAGGATGAATGGCTGTATTCTTTTTTTCCCTTTGATTCATATATTCTTCCGAGGTAAGTTATAATGCTTTTATTATTATAAAAATTAAGTCTGCTAGTATTTTGTTTGCATATGTTGTTGATTTTAATTTATTAATGTTTATTTCATTTTTAGATCAAAAAATATGATAATACCTAATCTATACAGAAAAGTTGATAGCATAAACCATTCTGGAGCTATAGATAAAAGTACGGATAAAAGCTTTTCATCTCTACCAGAAAATATGGATATTAGTCCAAGTATGGTATTATCACCTTCACCAGCAAAAACTGATTGGTTAAGACAGTTTGCTTGTGGAACTAATAAACCTATAATTTTTTAATGTCATTTTACTATTGTTTTTTTTTTTTTATAAAAAAAAAAATTAATAAAAAGTTTATTAACTTAATTTTTAGGTATTTTGATTTAATAGTAACTATATCTTATATGCCCATTGTGTCTATCCAAAAATTTATTGCTATATTTTGCAAAACTATTGAAGATTTATATATAGATATACATATAGGTATCAAATCTAATCAATACAATACAGGTAAAAATACTTTTAACCTATCTAATACCAATTTTCAATTTATGAATCCATAGAGTAAGTTCACTATCTAAAGAAAAACACAATTAATCAAATAAGAAAAAATAAGAAATCATTATAACACCTTCTTGCATAGCTTGAAAAATGAATTAAACATAATTAATTGTTGAAATGAACTTTGTCCCCATTTATTGATGCATCAATTGTCTTATAATTTTAACTATAAATCCAATTATATATCTATTGCTTGTTAAAATTAATATATAATATATATTAATTAATAATAATTATTACCACAAACCATAAGATTAATAATATAATAATAATGATTATTATTGAGTTTACCTACAGACCATAAATACAAAATATGTTCTTGAATTAAAATACATATACTCTTTGTTGTCTGTAATTTGTAAATATGTTTTATTTACAATGGTGTTAAATGATAATAACATAAATTCTTGGTTTATGCATCTTTTTTAAGTTAAAATTAACCTACTCAATTCAAACGTATTGATAAATTTCTAACAATGCTAAGATTGTGTTGTCTATAAATATTTTGAGCTAACCCTCCTCCCCCATCAATCTGAACCAATTTGTGTTTATGCTTATGCTTATTTAAAAAAACATAAACAATAATGAATAGAACAACAATATCAGTTATATTATAATATTATCATCTCAAGTCCCAATATACTACGAATATGATTTTTGGAACTTTACAACTAAATAAATTGTATAATTTATTATTCTACAAATTTAAATTGAATAATAAAAAACCATAACTACTAACATGACACGACCCATCTGAATAAGAGAATAGGTTATCACTGACTGCAAATTGGCAATAGGCAATTCAGTGCTGTCAATGTCAATATTCTAAATTGGATTATTATTAAATTTACAGTTTAAAAATGTGTTAATTTCTTTAATATCATTAATAACATATATAAGAATTTCTCTTGAAAAAAACCTCTGCACATAGATCTTTGAAGACCACATGCAGCCAATTATAGACTATAGTTATATGCACCTATCCACCTACTCTATTTACTTAAGCAATGCTTATTTTTAAAAAATTCATTCTGCTTTATGCTTAGCCTAGTATTGATAGTTTTATAGGGGAAGGGGTCCATATGAAATCAAAATTTACATGTATAAAGTTAGTTATTTACCTAAACAAATTGTTTGTAACCTCATTATTTTACTTTGTAGTTATTGTGTTCTGATATAGAATTACATTTGCAACACTATTGGTTTTTTACTATTTCTATGCTTGCCTCTTTTGTAGTGGTTGGAAAGGACTGGACTACTGGGGAGTATTAGATTTGATATCATTGATTTTACCTATAAAATAATGTTACTAAAAATATGCTGAGAAAAAAGGTAATATTTTTCTAAAAAGTGACTCCTAACTTAATACCTATAATATTATATTCTTGGCCTTTGTTCACAGAATTAACTAATGAGTTGAGTTGAATAACTTATTCTGTATTTTGGGTATTACAACTGATAATCGGAAAAAAAATGATTTAAAAATAGTTGGATTACATTTTTGATGGTCGGACAAAAAGTCCGTGATATATTTTTTTTATTATACCTACCTACTGTATTTTGCTAGAAAATTATACCAGATACCTATGTCCTATATTATAGACTAGCGGTTCCCAAATTGTGCATCGTTTCTCCCTTGTGAGGCGTGGATTTTTTTTTAAAACTACCTATGTCTACTGAAGAAGAAAAGTTATGAAATCAATATTTCATCTAATTCTTTATTACATTTAATGAAATTTTCTTTGCAGACCCTTATAGGATTTTGGAATAATATGAAATATGAATATCCAAAATTGGCAACAAAGTTTTATGTATATTAATATAATTTGTTACCTACTTCTTATTCGTATGAAGGAGGATTTTCAGTAATTACCATATTAAAATCTAAATATCGGTCAGAACTCAGTGTGAAAAATAATTGTTTAATGTGTGTAGTAGTAATTATTCAACTTCCAAATTTTGAAACTTTAATATATAGACATAAAACGAGCAAATTTTTCGCATTAATTGTTATTTTGTAATATGTTTCTGAGCAAAACAAAGAATAATGTGTTTTTCTTAAGCGCTTGGACAAACGATTAGGTTTCAAAAATATCAATATTTTTACATTTTTGCGCTACCAGTATAATTTGTTTAATTGGTATTAATTTTAAATAGGTAATTTTTCTTTATTCTAACTATATAACTATCGAATTCGACCAAAATATTTTACAAACTTATGCCGAAAATAATATTTTACCGAACTTCGTTCTAATTCGTTTTTCGAATGCAATGATTTATCTAGGCTTTCAAAGTTTAAAATCTAAAACAGCAATAATAGACTGTCCTGTCCAGAGAACCAACTTTCATCTGCACCTATATCCGGATGGCTTCTTTTATTTTTATTTTTTAATAATTTTATACCAAACTTCCCTGAGAATTTTCTTTCGAAAGCTTTTATTTATTTATCTTTGCTTTCAAATTTACAATAATAACATCAATGATACCTACATAATCCGGTTCGAGAACCAAAGGGATGGTGGAATGATCATCATTTGTATTTGGACAATATTTTTCCTTTTTCATGAAATGCGTGTGAAAATTGTTCTATTTTTAGGGAGTCAAGATTCAAATAATTTTGGAAACCGCTGCTAAAAAATATTATTACATATATACCTAATATGTCTGTGCGATAGAACAGTGGCTGCAGCTCGATATGCACTCGGACCTAGGGTCCATGTTTCCTCTCCCATTTTTATTTTTATTTTTTTCCCAACAGAACGTGTAGAATGTAAAAAATTAGACGAATCGAATTTTTACTCTGAATTGGATGCGTGTTCTTTTATTTTTATCTACCTACCTAGCACATAATATACTTAATTATTATTTTTTATTAATGTTTTAAATTTAAATATTTATTTTTAATATTGTATTAGGAAATAAAATGTATCAATAATTAATAATAGTGATTTATTTAAATCTTAATTAGGTAGGTAGGTATATAAGATAGTTTCCGACCAACAAATTATTTTGTCATTTTGTTCGGCGTTCATTATGATTGCAACACGACTAGATAGCACCACACAACATGACTGGCCGCCACTGATAACAAATTTTTTTTTTTATCGATCTTATTGTGCAGAGTTGTTTACAATTCGTGTAACGCGGTATCCCGTCGTCGAAATATTGCTTTTGGACCGAAGCGTTGGCCATCTTACCCGCGGTGAACGGCGCGACCGTCCTACCAGCTTCTGTAGCCGCTTTCCGCCTTCTCGCTTGCCGGTCCGTCCATAAAAATCTGTCGGGTGGCCCACAGCGTCCGGTATCGACTGTCGTGTGTATTATGATGTCTCGGTCAGTGCGTGCGGAGACCAGAAGTCGGGCTAAAGATGACATCAAGAGGGTTATGCAAGTTGTGGACAAGGTCCGCCGATGGTGAGTGTCAGTTTGCGTTTATCGTCTCCGAGGACTGTGTCGTGTCGCTGTAGTTCGACGTGGACTCGACATTGTTGCCCATCGTCCTGTTCATAAACAATGGTTTTGTAATGTTTGTTTTACCTGTGTTTCACGGCTGTAAGTTTGGTCACTTTTTCAATGTTGGGTCAATTTTCTTTCAGGAAAAAAAAAAAGTTACTTTTCTGAGTACCTCGACTTGATTGAGTAATTAAGTGAGATCAGTATACCTACCTGTTCTAGAAATGCATTTAATTTCTTAAATCTTACACTTTACAGGAACTTGTCGACGATAAATTTTATTGTAATAGGTATATTACCTACATAGAAAACCATCTCAATCTGACTATCATACCATGCAATTTCAATTGTTTTTTCCTTACAAAAAATCATCCAATACGTATTAGTAACTCAACGTTATATACCTATAAAATATTGTTTTTAAAATTAAATTAAATCTAGGTATAACTCTCATGGTTCATCTTGACACCTGGCTGACGTCACACATTAGGGGTCAAAAAACTTATGTATACTAGAATACAAGTTTAAAGCCAGGCGTAAACAACCTTTGTTGGTTCCGCTAACTTAGAAAAGTATACAACTGAATGCGGTCAACAGGACTTGAATATATACAATATACTACAAGCACATTGTAAAACCCCTGAAATTTTTAAAACATAACGGTCGAAAGTGGTCATAGCGGGTTATAAATACAATCTATAGAATGTACAAACTTAATTACAATTAATATATACTTATTATAAAATAAATTCCATAAAAATTATAAATTATAAAATAAGGCATATTTTCTTTTAAATTTTTTTAAATTTTATTACATTGAAATTATGGCGTTTTGGTTAACTTTAGAGCTTTCAAATTTAACCAGAAGAATAATTTCAAGTGAACCTCATGGGTTTTTTTTTTAAATAATGTCTGAAAAAAAATTATGGCATTTTTAGTTTTTGATGTTTTTAAACAGCTTGGTTTAACTTTTTTGTCAGACAATATTTTATAAAAAAACTCATAAGGTTCACTCAAAAATATTCCTCTCTTTAAATTTTGTAATACCTATGTGTTTATACTCTAAATTTAACCTAAATACCAATATTTCATTTTGACGTGTGATTTTGTTATATTTTCTATTAGAGACAACAAATTCTCTTAAGTAAATATCTAACATTAACTTAATTTATAAATAAATCATTTTTATAGTTTGGGCTGCATAGATTTACTCTGGACTTATTATTTACTTGGTCTATAGTTAATTGTTTCAACTATAAAATGTTGGTCCTGATACAAAAATCATAAAGATCCCCTCGCTACCTCCCCTCCAATTAAATTCTTAATTTGGTAGGTATTTACTTAACACATTTTTCATTCGTTTCTAAAGGTGATTAAATTAATTAAAAAAAAAAAATTAAGGTAATTCAAAAATTAAAATTGTGGATCTAGATTTAATACTAAAAATACATAATTATAAATTGGAAAGCACTAATATGGCTGCATTGTCTATATCAGTGTTTTTACACCACTGCTTTTTATATTTCGAAAAATGTTTGACTTAAGATTCAGTATTCCTACTATGTATTCAAGAAGTAATTACAGTGGTGTAACTTATTGAAATCATAAAAAAGGTACTTTTAATATTTTTTTTAAATAATTAGGTAGGAAGGTTTCATCCATGAATTAAAAAAAAAAAAAAACAGCTCACTTGGAATCGTTTTATGAAATAAATTATCGCAAATGAAAAAATATATATTGGTATACACTCAAAATCTATTTATTCTCTATTAAATTTTATGCTAAAACCTTATTTATTTATTTTTTGCCACAATTATCAAAATTGGTATAACAATCATACTTAATAAATATTGTATTTTACGTTATAATCTATTATATTTATTTTAATCAATAAATTACCTATTGTGTGTCTAATTTTGAATATGTATCAAATATCTATCTAATAACAGTTAATTTATCACATCAATTTATATCTAGTTTAATGATAAACTATACATATAATTTTTATTAACATTCTAAAAAAAAAAGAACAATTCTAATGAAAGGATCTCCTTCATATATTATCATCAGTTTGCCTTATAAATTTATTATAATAAATATATCTAATTAATGGTTATGGATATTCAACTGCTACAAAGTTGGTCATTTTCTCGTTACACCACTTCCTTGTTTGTCAACATTTGAAGAGTGAAGTTGGTCGCTCTTCTAATTACTAGAAGATTAAAATATTCTGGAGATGATTTCTTGAGGGATGAAATTTCTGAATTGACTGATCAGTTTCCTTTTGTACAGAAGGTCTTACATGTCATTAACAAATAATGGGCGTTGTCAACCATTTAATCTGATGAAAGCATTGATTAAAGCAATCATGTCCTGTTAATAGTTCAGTTGGATGGTATTACATTATATCATGTACTCTTTGAATCCAAGAGTAAAACACTAATGGATGGATTAGTGCTCTGGTTCACTCACCACATCCATCTTGACTTGTGGTTATGTGGATCTACCTTTGATTCTACTCTTTAGAAGTGATATCCATCGGTGACAGAAGTTGAGTGTGGTTAATCAGTTGTCTTCCTACATACGAAAGTTATGCTATACTCGACATCCAGTAAGTCAATTGGCGGCGTCCTCTATATTATAAAGACCCTATCGAATTATACCATCTTGTATGTATGTATCATGCACATGACTTTTGTATGTTGTACTCTTGAAATTTGCAGCATTTAATTGCAATGAGAGCGACCAAGTCTGTGCTGTGCGTCATATAATAAAATTGAGTAAACTACGAATATAAATAGCCTCTCTTATATTCTTGTGGCTAGCCAATGTTGGGGAATAATGTACCTGCACTCACTCAAAGGACCTTGTTCGCTACTTTCTTTAAATGTTCTCTGTACAGGTTTCTCAAGTTGTCTATTATCACACCAAAGAGTTATTTAATGATTTTCCTAATAAGAATTCCATTATCCTTTAAGTTAGATCTCGGGAGTATCTGACTTGCACCTTCTCATGTATAAAACTGTCTTGAGTTCTCAACTGCCAGGTGAAATCCCATTTTGTCAATATGTATTAAGAGCTACATTGGTTCTGTTTTGAACCACTTATATTGACTTCCTTGCACTACAACTAATGTAATATCTGCAAGAATAAAATGGGGTTACTTGAACACATATCAAGAGAATAATAAATTTACATAATAATGTCAATCACCTGTAGGATCGCTTAAGGATCTGTCATAGGACCTCTATTGTGGAATATTGTGTATACTTTATTACGACTTCCTCTACCAAGATACTCTATCTCTATGATTTTACAAAAATACAAGGTACATTATTTGAAATAATGTAAAATAATTGATTTCATATAGGTAATTATTTTGATATATATAAATATATATTTTATTAAAATATAAATTTATAGTGGTGTCTAACCTAAATATAAATTGATATTATACCAGCATTTATTGTATCTATTTATTTAATGTGTAATGTGTAAAGTCTGGATTTGTATGCACTAAAAAAGCTTAAAATAATATGCATTTAAGCATTAAGAAACCTTGAAATATGCAAAAATATGCTCTTATCTAAAATATATGCCAATATGTATTTATATTTTATTCATATTTCTTACTTTCAAATCAAGTGAAAAATAAAAATAAAAATTATGTCATAAAATAATGTGTCATATATTTTTTTTAAGTTCATACTACTATTTCCATAAATTACAAGAAAAACATTAATATAAACATATAAGAAGAAATTAATTATTGCATATTGTTTCTTCCATAAATATTAAAAACATTCATTTTTGGTTAAAAAAAAGATAAATTTAATGTTTTGATCATAGACATCAACTTGACAATTAATGTACAATAAATTTGTAAATAACATATATTTACCTATAAGTTAAAACGTATATTTTACAAAAATGTCTACAAAATATTCTTAAATGTGCAAAATTCTTCAAATATGCATTTATATACACTATACATTTTTACCTAGGTATTTTAGCTGAGCATTTTAAACTTTCGTCTTGGACGCTAAAGGCGGACAACTTTCCTCAAACTCATCTAGGTGTATGGAGGCTTGCTTATTGTCTTATAAAATATAATAAAACCCAAGTTATTTAAATTTCAGTAAGTATCGTGAAAAATAGTATGAAATTGGCATATTGAACATATTGAATAACTTTAAATTGCCATATTTCAGTTCATTTTGGACTTAAAAAAGTGGTTTGACTATTAAAATTCATAAAAAATATGAGTGAAAATAATTACCAAAAAAGAGGGGGTTGCCATTAAAAATATAAAATTTGTTATTCGCATGATCAAAATTAAATGGCATAAAATAGTTTAATAAGTGTATACTAAAGTTTGTTAGGTACCCAAAAACCTAGAATTAAATTATATTTTTTATGTGCAAAATTATAGTTTTTCCAATTAACGTACACTGTATAGACGAAATTTCTGTGTGGGTGTTCTTGTGACTATCTTTTCCTGTTAATTACCTACATTTTAATTTAATTGAAAATTAAAGACTTCATGTTTTAATTGAATTGGGAATAAAATGCATTTATATTTAGGAAAGATAAATATTTTCTAAGTGATTGTTTCTTTTTCCATATATTATACTTATATAGTTATATGAATGAATGAAAAATTTGTTACAGAAAAATAATTTATTCTTAGTTGCTTAATTTAACTGTTTCAGGGAGAAAAAATGGGTGACAATTGGAGAGACTACAATGAAAATATACAAATGGGTTCCCATTATATCCAACGACCAGGTTAGTAATATTAAAACCAGTGGTGAAGTATGTTTTGGGTATATTCTTCAATTTTGCAATATAAAATAAGGGGCTTCCCCCCCACATTGTACATCTAATTAACAATGTTGTATAACACTTAATTTTTATAGTAAAACAAAATGTAATATAATAACACGATATAGGTATAGGTATCATATTAATAGAAAAATCTTACAATTTTTATAATAATTTATAATTTATAAAATATGATATTATTAATATTAAATAACAGTTATTTTCTGTCCCTTTCTGGACCTCTTTTCTTGATCAATAATCATCAGTAGAACTGGGCTTGAATAACCAAATTTTGTCGGGTTCCATATAGTAAAAGGTAGAGCTATAAAATTGGTCATGAAGTTATGGCACACCAATATTTTTCAGTAGTAAAAGTATGTTTTACGAAAATACTTCTTAAAATGATTTTAGAGTTACAATATCTAATATAAAAACAATTAAGGACAGAATTTCGGAAGCGATCATGATATTTGCGCTCCCCCACTTCCATATGTTACCTATCGCAACAACTTCAAACTGATATCAAAAAATTAACCCATGATAAATGCAACTGTTATGTTTGGAACATCTATCTATCTCATCAGTGTTTTGCAAATAGTAGCTAGTAGCCAAATCAACAATTGTCCGTAACTATGCAATAAAAATATTATAAAACGAATAATATCCCTTGGTAACCAAATCAGCAAATTCGTAACTATGTACTAGAAATTATAATGTGTCTAAACTTAAGTTTAGAAACCTAAAACTTGTATTTTATACACACAATATTGTGCCATGATGTATATTAAAGTAGCTTAAAATCTTGATAATATTTGTCTCCAAGATATTGTTTACTACTAATTTATTAATAGATGTTTTGACCCGAAACTTTTGTTAAAAAGCGTTTTTATTTGTTTTTCATAAACATGGTTTTGAACATATATAAAAGTGGTAATGATAATGGGATAATTTATAAATTGGGTACTTGTATTGTATATTAAAATATTATTATATTTTCATATTTTTTTTTTCCGGTACAATTGGGTACATGTCGCACGATGGCCCATAGAATATATAGAGAAATGTACACTAGAACTTTTATTATGTAGCGTGACAGTGTTAACTAATCAGAGACAAGAAAATTAAAATATTAATAAAAAAAAAAACTAGCTGGTTAACATAAGAACAAGTATAAACGCAACCACAATGCAAACTCTACTATGAATCCACCTTTATTTGATTTTTATGGTTGAATTTTGTTATGTATCTACTGAAACATATCAAAATGTATAAAAAAAATATAACGTAATGGTCATTATCATTTTATGGCATAAAAAATTTTAATTGAAAATATTGATGCTAGAGGCTTGATAATTTCCATCACCACAAACGTATATAGGTATGTAAAATATCAATACAAAAATTTTTTTGAAAATGTTTTTCTAATTTTAGGCTTTTTATAGCAATATTCTAATTTAAAACTTTCAAATTTAATAGGCTTAATTTTAGTTTTTAAAAGCTGAATATGTAATATAGTGTTGAAAATACTCCATACAAAAAAATTTTAAAAATCCTTCACATATTAACTACGACAAGCATAGCTACCAATTTGGAAGCTAAGTATATTAATAATTAAAATATAAAAATAAAATATCTAGTTAAACTTAATTCTAATTACTTTCTATTAAATTAAACCTTAACTTTTTTAAATTACCAAAATTCAAAATAATTAACTTGCCCAACTTTAATTATAACCAATCAAAACATTACTTAATTATTTTATCAAACCAAAATATTAAAGATAAAAATAAAAAATTGTATGCACAAGCAACGGAAATCTTTAATTTAAAAAATTTTAAATTTTGTTTAGAAAATATGTAAATGTTCTTTTAGATTTTAGAAGAATTACCTCCATACTAGGTATTCTAGGACTTCTAAATAAAAAAAAAAACTCACTACATTTAATTGTTTTATTGTTATTAGATTAACTGTTGTAATCAATTTTAGATAATTATTTTATCTTATTTTTACATACAAGTATACCACGCTGTGAGATAATAAACACAGTAATATACAACACGTTTAGCAAGTAATACTTGTCAATCCATTGATATTTCCCGGGTGCTCGGGAAAAAGGGGTTAAGTTCAAAACATCAACTTTTCAGGAAAGCAAAATCTAAGTGTAAATATGTTGTGATAAATCGTATTTTATTACTTACTGACTTTTTTTGATTTTATTTTGTTCACAATATTGTATACAATTATATTTTGTTTAATGTCACTCTTTCTCAACACTAAATCTGGATATTTTTACAATATACATAATACGGACCAAACTTAACCCCTTTTGACTTTATAATTATCAAACATAACCCCCTTTATTTGTATT
>JAIPRL010000929.1:68797-105472 GCA_025469235.1 Pemphigus obesinymphae | reverse complement strand
TTATCATTGCTTTCAAATTCAATACATCCACCAAAAGTACCCTGCCCAGTAGCGAAGTGCATCCACCAATACTGACACCCGACGAGCGAAGTGCTTCCACAACCTACTGACCGGCTTTTTTTTTAAACTTTTTTTTATTTAATTTTTGAATGTTATGTACAAAAGAAAAAATTCAGTCTCAACTTTTAATTAAACATTTAGAAATATAAGTATAACATTATAGGGAAAAAAATAAAATTCAGTCTTAATAATAATAATAATAATAATAATAATACACCTTAACAACTAATTTTTGATTTATGTAGATATAATATATAATGTGTCGTTTTAAAATATACCTATAATAATGCTATAAAAGTAATAAAATTACTATAAATAATATAATATATTATATATATATATAATAATAATATATGTAAATAAATTACATATATTACATTATTTATGATCAAATGAATATTTGGACCATCCCCCTGGAATTTAAACTAAAGGGGACGCCAAACTTAAGCTAAGCAAAGAAGGGGGACGCCGTCCCCCTCACTTTAACCACTGAATTGGGTACCTATTAATACCACCTATAGTCCATCACTTATAGTTAGGTATTTTACTTATTGATTTCCACAAATATCAGTATAGGTATATTGAGAAAACGGATGAAAACCCGAACGCTATAATAGGTAGCGGTTTAACACTGCAGAGTGCTGTGTGCACTTGATGTGCCTATACTATATTTAAGTACTTTGACCGTTGGCTATTTATTCGATATATGTCCTTTAGCGGTGGTTTCCCATAAACAAATATCAATATACGTTTAATTTCCGTATTCTATAGGGCCCGTCCCGAACAAGTCCCGATCGACTGGGTAGGTACCATATTTATTTAGTCTCTCGTCTCGTTTTTTTTTTTCTTCGTCCATATTCTCCCCGAAAAATTAGGCTATTATTATTGTGCTCATGACAATAAATATAAAATCATGCAAGATGGTAATTTTACAGAAATAAAATGTGCACGGTAAGAACTTGCGCGCGAGCCGCGTAGCGAGCGGTTTTCTTTTCCAGTCATTTGAGCTGGTCAAAACTTTTGCCCCCCTCCCTTTCAGAAACTGAAATGACGCCACAGGTCTATCTTTCATTTCACTAAACAGGTCTTTCAAATTGTTTCAATTTTCTATCGATACACGATACCGAATTTTTGGGGAATAGTAAGTTCCTACACGAGAGTAGCAGGTAAAACAATCACATACCTACGTTAGTTCCTACAAATGGGATATGTGATTGATTCCTACACGAATATGAAAAGGTACGTATGTAACACGTCCTGCACGGCGGAAAATGTATATAGTATATTGTAAAATAATCAAAATATATACGGTGGAAAACCTGGCACTTAATATAGTAGGTATATGACGACAGCTTATTGATAAACCCGACATCTAAATTCGATTTTTTGACACAACACTACAACATATTTACAGACTTTTCAGTACTGATAAAAATGATACGGAAAACTTTATTTTGGTTTGATAATCTTAACTATACACAGAATATTGTACGTCGAGTCGTTTCTCTTAACGGTTAGGTTAGTATTGTTCGAGAAATCCGCGTGTCCTGCACACATATCCGTGTATACTCAGCATAATATATAGGTAGGTACCATATACAAAGTCAAAATGAGCGAAAATGTATCGTTTATGTTCAGTGAAAAAGGCAAGCAACTACCTACTAGTTTTAAATGATTAAAAATTGTTTAAACATCATACATCTAAAAAAAAAAAAAAAAAAAAAATGAAAATACGTCGTGGCGTTGTGTTATAAATAAGTGTAGTGCAAAAGTTTATACTGTGGGTCAAAATGCCCAATTAATAAATACAGATAAATCATTTTTCGACCACAGTAGTCATGCAAGTGATGACACATTAAGACGGCAACAAATTAGTAATTCTTGCAAAAGAAAAGCTGTACGACTCTATAGTTGAAAACCCGTCAAAAATAATACGAAAAGAGGTACCTATCTAAATATTCTAATGAAGGACATTCAACGTCACCCGATGTAAAACTCATAGCAAGAAATATTCACAATGCAAGGATGCATTGTTATCCCAAACTGCCAACATCAAGAAAAGAAGTTCATGAAAAATTGAGTTCATTAGACATAAAAACAAATAGAGGCGAGTTATTTCTTTATGACAACGATGCCCTAAATGAAATACCTAGTTATTTTTTCATGTAAAACAAACATAGATTATTTAAAAGATTTAGATATTTCGTACATGGATGGTACTTTTAACTATAGTGATAAATATTACACGCAATTGTACACGATTCATGGCATTCAAAATGGAGTAGATATTCCATTAATGTTTTGTTTATTACCAAATAAAGAAAAAAATACATACATTACATTATTGAACAAAATTAAAATAGCTGAAGTAATACCTAAAAAAATGTAGAAAAATTAAAAAAAAAAATTTATTAAAAATATTTTATATTATTTATATTTATTTATGAAATGTATTAGGTGTTACCTATGCCAATTGTATTTTTATTTTTTTGACTTGTATATTTAATATATGAATTATAGTTTAATAATAAAAAATGAAATTTGAACTTTTTTTTTTGTAAGAACTTATATAATATATAATTTTTTCTGCATACGCACCTTTTTTTTCACCGCGTAGGAACTTACATACGTACCTGTGTTCCTATCGTGTAGGAACTAACATACGAACCTTTTTCTGACCGTGTAGGAACTAACATATGTATTTTTTTTTACCTGCTAGGCCTCGTGTAGGAACTTACATTCGCCCGAATTTTTATCCACTGTGTATCCATAATAATATAATATACACCAACAATTAAAATAATAAATTAAATTAAATATAATAAAAAAATTTAGAAAAGTGCACGCGTCACGAACAAAATAAATACACGTTAAGAGGATGCCTATACCCGTATTTTCTGTCTCCGTCCATCTAATTGGCAATGTAGCAGAATTATACAACGCAAAATTGAAATCATGGCATTTTGGTTAGATTTAGAGCTTAAACACCTATTATTAAATTTAACGAGAAGAATAATTTTGAGTGAACCTCATGGGCTTTTTATAAAATATTGTCAGAAAAAAAAATTATGGCAATTTTAGTTTTTGATATTTTTAAATAGCTCTAACTTTTCCTTTAACTTTATATTATCTAAGCAGGTAAGGTATGTCTTTAAAATATTTTGATAAATTCATTATTGCTCTCAAACTATTTTTATGTTTAATTCAGTAGATCGAATAAGAATCTGGAGCACAACAAGAAGTTTATAGATATACATTAGTGCAATAAGTTTGAATAAACCCTTTGATTTTATTAATGTTTTTTTTTTTAGTTTTAGTGCTAATATTCTTATACTTTATAGCACTGAAATCAACATTTGATATTGGACAAATTTATTAATTTATTAATATTAAATATAATAACTTATTAAATAATTTTTTTTACTATTAGTCTAAATCCAAAAAAGTCCTAAATGGTAAACTTTTGTCAGTTCATCTATGACTAAATTAAATTAGATAAAACAACATTTCTTTAGAAAAATTATAAAATAGATGGTATTTATATTGTTAAAAAAGGGAAATCATAGATAGTGTTTTACAAAAGTGTTCAAATGATAATGAGCATATAATAGGTTAACCGGGAAAAGTTGCATATCACATTGAATAACTATAATAATAAGAAAACAGATTTAATATTTTTTTAAATTATATTTTATATACCTTTACATAGTACATTATTACACAAATGCTAAACATTACATCAATTACATCAAATTACACAGAGAACTATAATTTATATAATATTAGGTACTAAGAATATTTTGTTTTTTTTTTCTTTTAAATTTTTATTTATATAATATAATATAACAAATATTATAATTTTTTTTAAGTGTGTTTTTGTCGTGCACATAGCATCAAACTTTTAATTTAAAATTAACACAATAACTACAAAATTCAAATGTTACACTATACCAATTAGTACACAAAGAAAAAAAAATAATAAATAATAATAATAAAAATTAATATTGTTTTACGTTTGAATATACAGGCGTGTTTATATCATAAATATATGTATATATTTATATGTTTATTTATATAGTAGTAATATATCCTAAGAATATTATTGTTATTATTAAGGTTTTTTTATTACATTAATCAAATACCACTACGATATTTCCTTAGTAAATCGAATAGGGTCTAATAAAATAATATGTTAATATTTAAAACTACAGTGCAGTAATGAATGTCGTTTTGAATTTCTTTAAAAAAAATTAATTGTTTACAAATAATAAAAGAAATTCACCATACACTGATAGTAATTTAAAAAAAGAAAATTAACAAAATGTCAATTAGAATAAAAAAACCTAATAAAATCAATAACTTTTTTAACATTATTTTCATATATTTATAAATATTATATAATGGAAATAAAAATGAACAATTTTACACTGTCGAAATATCAATACACCTTTACACATCAGTCTTGCTATGAAATATATAAATTTTCTTACGTTTTCTTTACACTGCCAATATTAATTAATTGTTAATAATAAATAACCCCATACAAATTTACACAGGAAAAATTAAATTAAAATTAAAAGACAAAAGTAAAAATTATAACCTTCATAAGGTCAACGACTAAACAAGCTGTGATTTTATTTATATATGTGTTATTCTACTTAACAAGTTTAAAATAGGTTTCAATTGTGTAAATAGTTTATACCAAACGTAATTATGTTCACAGAGCATTTCCGTGTTAACACTTCTACAGTAATCTAATTATTATTTTATTTATTAGTTTTACACATACATTTAAAAAGAAAAAATACATATTATGATAATAATAAACAAAAAAAAAAAAAAAAAATATATATATATATATATATAATTAAAAATAAATCTAAAAAATATAAATCAAAATATATTTGTATAATAATATTATTATATTAGTACTAAACTAGTGTACGTAGATTACGAGTGGATTAAAAGAGATATTATATAGTGGAACGTCTGAAATATATTTCATTCATATAAATATATATTATATATATATATTTTACAAAATTATTACAATAGGTAGCTATGCAGAATATTATATAAGAGATATATTATTATATATTAATATAGATATAAGTATCTAGTAAGAAAGAAGTATATTTTATTGTATGTTTTTTTTAACTATGATTTATTGCTATTGTATAACAATTTGATACGAGACATTATTTTACGTTCATACTTTATTTATATACTTAGTGTGTTTTGAGAACAAATATCTGTCGTTTGTGTGCTTATGTAATGGATGGGGATGGTAGTTTATGCACACAAATACGGCTATATTTATTACAAATAAAACATTAATAACAATGTTTAACCGTAATAATTAAATGAAGGAATCATATTTTGTACTCGATAATAATACATAAATATAGAATGCGTATATAGTTAAATTGTATGAAATATAATATTTAATAATATACACATGCGCACGCATATTCATGTGTATGGTTTAATAAAATTGAATATGGAGAACACGTTAGAAGAAATTCATAGTTTGAATAATAATTGCGTATAATTAAATGAGTAATATAAAATAAATAAAAAATGTAAATGTATAAAACTGCGATATTTTTTAAAAATGGAAAATTACAAGACATACCGCAATGACGACAATGGAGTATTTATAATTTAAAAATCAAAATAGGCGCTGAAAAATAAAATATGTATATCAATTAAAGCAAAATTATACGGGTTATGTTTGTTGGAGCAACAAAATGTACAATTTTATGTTCATAGGTACACGTTCATTAAATTAGAAAAAAAATTTAATTACACAATATACTAAAAATTAGCAGTCTTTTAATTTTTTCGTTTGTTTTTTCTTATGATGTTTTATTACTCCTATTTAACCAGAACGTAAAAATATAATATTCACTCTTTAAAACGCTTGCTTTTCCTTACCTGGCGATAGATACTTAAATGTTATTTGTGTTTTTTATTTTAAATGTTTGATACATAAATTGGAAAGAAAAAAAACAAAACATTTATAATTTATCACTTGAGAAAAAAAAATTATGTTCACATTTCTTTCTTCATTATGTACATTTTTTCAGGAACATAATAGTCTAACTTATGCGTCTATGAGAAACACGTATCAAGAGTTGTACAAAATAATAATAAAAAAAAAAAAAAAAAAATGTTTGTTATAATATTATCATAATTATATAATATATATATATATAACATAAATTTATATACATATTTATCACTAATTTTTTTTTTCATTTATTACGGATAGAATAATAATTAAAATAAAAAATAATTGTGTATCCAAAACTGGTAGGATATTAGCTTACAGATTTTCATATACAACATAAACATAATGGCTTTCACAGATTTAAAAAATATGCAATTTTATACATTTGTATAATTAAAAAAAAAAAAAAAAAAATTACAAGCATTTTAGCGATAAATTGTGTACATTATATAATTTCTTTATACAGCGTAATATATATATAAACATATTACAGGAATGAATTACTTTCGATTAATAATGTATATATGCATAATATTTATATATAGAGAACGAAACTTGATTTTTATATTACAGAAAAACAAATAAAACTTCACTATCAAAATCTAATTTAAACCCTGTTTAAAAATTAAATGAAATACTATATAAAAAAAATTATACAAAATATTATACACAATCATTTTGTTAAATTAAAATTATTGTATTTAAAGGGAGAACCGTATGACCCGATTTTAATTTGTATACATTATATGTAATATTGGAAGCAAAATATACACGAACGCTGTATAAGAAATCTGCTAAGGTCATAAAAATTGGATACTAATTTGTTTAATGTACATACCTTGTAAATGTCACCATATTTGAAATTGTTAAAAAAAAAAAAAAAAAAAAATTGTCGTATTTGTGATACTGTAATATTCAAAGTGTAATATTAATATTATATATCATTATATATTTAAGCCCCACACTAATAAGCTAATTAGTAATTATAATAATTTTCTAAAAATAATAATTATAAAAAAATAACGTTATTTGAAGCCACGAAGTTGCTAGTTCAATTTGGATACTAATGTTTTTAACGCACAAAAATTAAGTTAAACCCACTAACTTTGAATAATAATTTATATAAACAAATTGGATTCAAAATACTAAATTAAGGGATACAATGATTACTTATTAAAAAAAAAAAAAAAAAAAAAATAAAAAAAATGCGTATAGAAAATATGAAATTATTTAAAGCACTCCATTTGTAGGTGGTCCAATAGGACCCAATTCAGATACCGGCACAGACTGTTGGCTACTCTTCATGAAATATTTTTCCAATTTAGAAATAATGTGCTTGCCGTAAGTGTATTTACGTAGAGATGCAAAATGTGGACGGATTTTGTGCATGAGCACTTTGCGCTGTGAAGACTCGCATACATCCAACATTTTTTGCACCACATAATTAGCATATTGATCTTTCATCATTACGTGCAAAGCACTAGAAAGTGAAAAACAAAAACAAATGAATTATAATTTTTAAAACCAATGTAACGAAAATAAAATGTATTTGGCCACACTTACTTGTCATTGAAACCACAGACCTCTTCTATTAGCATGGATCGCTCACTACGTGTAGCATGTGTTACACATTTTTCTACAACATTTGATGCGAACTTGTGTTGAGATAGTGTCAACACTTTACCACGGACTGAACATATTAATTTAGATTTATCCTCTTGTTTACCATGCTCTGTGAAATTCAATTACAATTAAAATATCCATATAATACACCCTCTGAATATCAGTAATAAATTAATAAAAAAAAAAACACCTAAAATTCTTAGTTAAATATGAATACATACCCAATACATGTTGAATTACATAATTTCCATATTGGTCTTGAATTAACTGTTCAACATGTGCATGCATTTCATCAAGTATCGGTGCTGTTTGTTCGGATGTACAATGTTCGAGTATACGTTGAATAACTCTACATCCATATGGGTGTGTCGATAATGTTAAAACCTGATAAAATAATTTGAATTATTACCTTCTTAATTAAATTGTTCACACCTAATATAAGTAACACTTACTTGTCCTTGGAAAGCATTAATGATGAATTGAAGAGCATGGGGATCAACACATTCAATGCATTTTTGGACTACATGATTACCGTTCTGATCTTTAACACATTTGAGGACGTGCCCATCCAACTCACGTACAATTTCCACTTGTTGTTCACCCCCGACACTTTCCAATGCTTTCTGGATAACCCTGCAGCCGTACATTTGTAATGCCAAAGGTAATACGTGTCCTCGTACCTTAAATATATGAATAGAACAGTCGTGAATTAGAATGGAATATTTAAATAATACGAAGATGGGAAAATGAGTGGATAGAAAAACTTAATATCAGTTTGAATATTAATTTATATGAATTCAAGAATGGTTGAATCTTCATTAATTTGAACAGAAATTATTTGGAGTAAATAAGCCTAGTACCTAAATGATAAATTTGGAACAATACAACTCAGTCAGGTAACCAAGGAGCTTCAAGAAATGGGGTCTTAGTTATAGCCTTGACACTATATTATACAAATTATATCGTTTCATGGTTCATTGATTTCAAAAAGTGTATTTGATAAATAATTATTCCAAGTTTATTTTGATTAAAAGGCGAATCAGTTTTATTTTATTTATTTTTCTAATACATACTTTCTGTGCTAATGTGGATTTCTGTTCAGGGGTGCCGAACTCGAAGAACTTTTGGATGACGTAGTTTCCGAACACATCGGTCATCAGGCTGTATGCGGCGGCCAATATCTCTGAGAACACCAATTGCTTCTCCGGTGTGGACGCCCTTTCTAACTTTTGTTGTATAAACCTAGAGCCGTGTTGGTCCTGGGAGAACTCGACGATGTGATTGGTCAGGTCTCGTAGTTGGAGACTGGGGTAACGATTGTTCCTGCCACAGTGCAGGAGAATCGGATCGATTACGATTAATGAGGTAAACAAGCCGCACACCAAATTGGAGAAGAGCCATAGAGACATATTAGTTTCCTCCCTATATCACTTCCCTTATTCATTCCACAAGCCCCATATTATACTCATGTGGAATACCATACCCTAATAAAATTCTATGCTCGTCCCCAAAATGGCAAGCGATGGTAACCAATATTTCTATTAAGAAGGTAACATACCTAAAATCTTCCAGAAGCCTGCTGCGGCTGGACGGTTTCGAATCCAAAGTGATGGAAGAACCACCCAACGAAGATGCGCTACCCCTTACGCCACCCATTTTGTTGAATAAGGAACTCGAATTGTTCGGGTTTGCCGTCGTACTGAACATAGCCCCATTGGCGGCTAGACCACCCATAGCATAATCTGTAACGCGTACAGAAAAATATAATTATAATTAATAAACAAATAAAATTGCAAATCGAGATAATATATTGTCAATATATACATATATATATTATAAATATATTGACAGAACCAAAAATATTTTACTTGCTAGAAAACCTAACCCTATTTCAAAACATGTACGTGCTACTTTATAATTATCTTATATTATATATATATATATATATATACATATATTACATATATATATATATATACATATATATACATATATATATATATACATATATATACGTACCACTAGCCCTGAACTTGGACATGGCTTCGGCACCCGGCGCCGCGTTCATCAGACCTCGGTTGGCATTGTTGGCCGAACCCATAAGACCCAACTGCAAATTGGACGCAGATCCCATAGCCGGCGGAGGAGTTAAAGATCCCGAAGCAAGACCCAAAGGACTTTGCGACGCTGGGGGGTTAACAGAAAATAAAAATAAACATTCGTCTGTTGTAAGGGGAAAAAATATCCGAAAAAATTGGCATTAATCAATTTTAAGTTACTCAATGGGGAAATTAGTTAGCCAACGAAAAAAAAAATATATATATGTATATAAGATTTATTGAGCATATTATGAGTAATTTTTAATTTAAATGTTTGTCTTTATTTACAAAAAACTTGGATATTTTTTCATAGATCCGATGATGAGAAAAAAGCAAATTGCTGAAAATACGTACCAAGTGTTCCGTATTGCGGCCACTTGTGACGGGCGTAGTCCATGGACGGGGAAAAAGCGGACGTGTTGCGGTCAAAGGAATCTCGTCTGCCGGCATTTCCAGAACCCAAACCAAGATTAACATTGACATCGTGTACACCTGCTGTCAAAAACAATAACAAAATAGTGTCGTAAGTATGACGGGTTAAAAACCAAAACAAAAAAAAAAAAAAAAATTAAAAAAAAAACAAAACGAAAAAAAATGAATATAAAACAATTAGACAGAAGCAATGGTGTCATTTACACCGTTTTAATGGACAAAAATGTGGAATATTCGCGTGCTCTCTTCTATATATACATACCGACTAATCTACGATTTAGCAAAGAAAAAAAAATAAAACTAGACAAAAATACGTAAACAAAAATATATTAATAATTTTAACCTTTTTTTCATTATTAAACAAAATAATAATTAGGACCTGGACGTTGATGACTTCTATTTTGGAAAAAAACCTTTAAATAAAAAATACCTTTACTATATCCTTAAAAAATGCAAATATTATCCATTTCAAGATATTTTTTCTTTTTGTGTTTCTAAGTACCAGTTAATAATTAAATTTTTCTAGGTTATCAACATCTGGGCCTTAATTATAATAATAAACACATCGATACACATAATACAATAAAAGCCGCTATAGACTAAATTCACAACGGAAATATAATTGAGCTTCAAGCATTTTGTTTTTAAACTAAAATTTATTATCCATTTACGCTATACCTACCTACTCACTCACTCAAGTTTAATTTAATCGACCCCTAAGACTTCAAGATGGGACGATAATAATAATAATAAATTTCTTTAGTGGGTCAGATACACACGCATTAGTCGTATATAGCGATCGGTCTATGGACGGAGGGGTGGAGGGGTAGACACCACATCAATCTTGATCGCGTTATCACAATATTTCCGTTTTAATTAACCCGTCGGCAGAAGATTTAAACGACCCAGTGTATTCGTCGTAACGGCAGTAACTACAATTTCTACGACGGGGAGGGGCGATTGTTATGGTATTAATTATATACGACGATGATCACCACCGATAGAATAAATAATAAATCGGTGAACAAAGTACCTAATTACAACTATAGATATAGGAATCCGGAAAGAAAAATAAGAAAATATTAGTCTCGAAATAGATGTTAATCAAAGGAAAACCAAAATATTAATTTTTATGACAAAGGACAAATAATTATTTGAAATATTTTCAAAATTGTCATTAAGGCTGAATGTTCGTAGTATTGATATTATAAAGATCTAAAGGTACCTGCATACAGACTACACTTCAAAGGTAAACTCAGACCAACGTGACAAAGTTCGCCGTTGGAAACTATTTGATTTGAATATATTTGAACCCCGTCTACACTTATTATTAATATATTATTTGATAAATTAATATTTAATATTAAATTAAGACAATATTTATTAAATGTACTCGTATACTTCGAATTTGAATCGCGATTACCACTCGTTCGGAATTTAATTCATTTAATTGTTGATCATTTAAAATTTTAATTATACCATACCTTGTAAATTAACTTTCTGAAGCTTTAAATGTATTTTGGTTAACATTAAGATGCGAAATAGTTTGCAAATGTGACAAGGTTTCAAATATAGATTAAAAATAAAATTTATTAACATATTAGCATATTTACACTTAATAAATTATGTTAACCAAAAATACTATAGAAAGTTCTCCAAAATTCCTGAATTTTTCAGCTACGTAATAGAAACTTCTTGAAAATTCTTTTTTTTTTTTCTTTTTTTTTTTTTTTATATAGATTCATAAAAACAACATACATTATAATACAAACATTAAATGTGGGTGGGAAACAACAAAGATGCGAAAAATAATGAAAAATCGATTTGATATAGCGTGAATGTAACAAATATATAGGCCCCTGAAAAACTATAATTCTTTCGAACACATTCGATGTTTTCACACGGGGTTGTTACCTAGAGTATTTAACCTGTTATTTTATTTACAAACGTCGAATCGTTTAGTGTACGAGTAGAGGTATAATGTACCTTACAAAATGTATAAGTTGTAAATATGTAAACAAACTTATTGTTTTATGTAAACGTTGAACGGTTAAGTTTGTTTCGTATATAAAATAAAATAAAAAAAAAAAAAGCAAAAACAAAACAAAAACGAAACCACATACAATCAATAAATTATACATGCTGGTTAGTTTTACTGCAGGTAGAATTCAAAATATACAGTCGAACACAGGCAAGAAAGTGAAATATAATAAGAACACGGATAACCTAAAAATGTATATTCCAAGCGGCAACCATGTACTATATATATACAAAATATTATATACCTAAATAAATTAAAAATACTTGTGTGACCAAACACTATACCCTTGAATATGCAATCATGTATTAATATTAAAACGATAAAAAGGGTGGCGAAACAACGATGTGTGTAAACGTTCCTTCGTCCCTTTTTATCGATGAAAGGATAAAAGTAATGATAGTGGGTGGTGGTGCAGGTTAATGTATCTATATTAAAATGAAGGGCGATGCAGTTCAGTGTGCACATTGGTAATATGTTTAGCAGACTGGCAAGGAATTGCTATAGAGTAGGATCCCTGCACTATCTTACACATTTAAGTTTGCCCTAAATATGTTTGGTATTTGTGTTCAAATTTACCCTATATAAATTAAAATCATTACCCAGAAATTATAATGTCGTATAATAACACAAAATACGTTTTAATTTCAATTTGTGTAAACGAAATATTATTTATTATAATTTTGTTTTATGAACGGACATCCATCCTTAAATAATTATTAGAAAATAATACTTATTCATTACCATTATGAAATGTTTCCATTCGATAAATAATAAATTATATTAAAATGAGTAGTAACCTTTTAAATTGTCAGTTTAGTTTTTCCATTGAATTATTTAAAAACAAAATATATATATATATATATTTATAAATAAATAAATAAATAAATAAATAAATAAATAAATAAATAAATAAATAAATAAATACGAATGTTAATGCTAAATATGCACACTTTTAAGGCTAAAAATAATTTGGGTTTGTGGAATAATTTAAATATATAAAACGAATGACGAATAAAATTATATTTAATTATTTATTTATTTATTTCACTTAATCTTAACATTTTATATATCATTTTAATATTAAGTTGAACACAAATATTTTACCGGAATGTTTTTAGATTGAAATATATTTAGGTAAGTTTGGCCAAAAATCTATTTTAACTTTTCGAAAACCTTATATATCCTAATTTTTAGTGGAATTTGTTTCGTCTTAATATGCAATTTAAATAAGTTTACTTTAAACTTGCTACGAATTCAAATTGGTACATATATTTTTGATAAAAAAAAAAAAAAATATAGTGGTTTTCTTGACATTCAGATGCAGAGATCCTTTTTACAGGAGGGCCATAAATAAAAATTAGGGGAGGAGGAAGAGCGCACAAATAAAAGCGTGCAAAAAAAAAATATATATATATATATATATACGAGTATACCTATATACATAACACATAATTAAACATACACAACAAATAGGCGGCGTTAACAATAAAAAAATATATAGGTACATTGAAAAGAAAGTAGGTAACACGCGAATCTTACTAGCCGTGTTGCACGCTATATACACGATGGATTACACATAATATTTTGTTATACAAAACGGTCGCGTCGTTGCCGACGGAAGCGGGTCCGCCCGCGAGTTTTTTTTATGTAAAAAATATAATATATATATTTTTTTTTTTGCACAGGTGGTAATCGCATGCAACGACAACGACAAAAACGTACCTGCGCTGACCCCCAGCGACGAAAGGCTGGATGTCAGTGAGGTCAAGTTGGTCGAATAGTTGTTGGCCGCCGAACCGACCGCCTGCTGAGGCTGTGGTGGTTGGAGTCCTGTCAAAAAATACCCCGCGATAATATATAAAATACCAAAAACATATGAAAAGTCGAGACGGATTTTATATATATATATATATATATAATATATATCAGTGGCGGCTCTAGCATTATTTATTTATTTATTTATTTATTTATTTTGCTCATTATGTATATTATACAAGAAATTAAAATATTTGGGCCTTCCTTAAAAGCAGCCACTGATAATATATATCACCTTATTATTATTATTATTATTATTATTTCTTTTTCTGACGTAAAGTTCGTATATAATATATATATATTATTATATTATAATAATATAATCATTTTACCAGGGGGCGTAGTTTACAGAAATTGGATATCAAGGACGAATTTCTATTTGTTTTCTATATAAAGGTAACCTATACCGTTTCATCATTGATTTATGATATGCGCCTTTCAATTTTTACAGACTTTCACGGGCTTTAAAATCATTTGAAAAATATTATCCAGGAGAGCGCTTCTAAAAAATTCCAAAATTCATGATTTTTAGATTTTGAATGTATGAATTACGATGTTTGATATGATCTTCAATGTGATCACAATTATTTATATAAGGGTTATATTTATATCAGGGTTGCAACAAATTTTGGAAATATTATACACCAAATTAGATTAAAATTATATACCTATGTATTTATTAACACTATAATATTTAATTATATCGTTCGCCGATTTTTCAAAAAATATAACAGTTTCCAAAAACATATTCTAAATTAAAAATTATATCGTTTTTAAAATATTAATATATCCTTATAATATATAGGACATATTATGCCTTTTGCTACTTGGAATTCTGACCATAAATACTTAACAAGAAATATTTTTAAAATGGTATTTATATTTTTGTTTAATTTTTGGAAATTGTCTGGTTATTTTATTGATTTGGGGCAACGTTGCAACTTAATCATAGCTTCTATATAGATTATGATGACCATATATTCAAGTAGGTATATATTACACAAATATATTATAAGTTTCGACTTTCGAAAATATTCAGTAAACAAAATATTAAGACAAATAAATGAATAATATACTATTAGCTTATTTACTATTTGAACTCGATTCTTATATTATATGTTTAATCGTTTTCAAACGTTATTGTCTTAAACGTACGATTTAATAGATTTTATAAGGAAATTACAACGGTTAATTAATATTTTTTTTTTTTTTTACAGGACTGCAGGTTGAGTTATGAATTATGATGGTCGATTAAAATAAATTAAAAAATAAAAAACTTTTAAGTACCTAATACTTAAAGTTCATTATTTTCGTTGTCAATATAGTTATTTTTCAAATATATTATTTATCAGCTAAAAATAAAAAAATGAATCAAAACGAAAACTAAATTACAAATTTCACTTAGCTTCCAAAATCATCCCGTTTAAAGTTTGTTGGGACAGAGGGGGGCAATCCTCAAAAGTAGAACGTATGATCACCCTACACTACACCTGCATTATTCGCTCTCACTGTCTAATTAACTAATGATATAGGAATTTAACGTTCGGCTTTCTTATTTTACAACTTCGTCAATATCAAATTTATAGACAAGATCAGTTATATAATGTCGTACTCTTTTCTTTTTTGAAATTTTTAATTACGTAAAGAGATGAAACTATTTTTAAATAACAATAATTTAAATAGATATATTGAAATGTCGGAGGAAAAGACGACGTAACGGCATAGATCTCGTCTGTAAATCTAGTAATAAATCAATTATCTCTAATATTAGAATTAATGAAGTTATAATTAGAATTTCGAGTATAAATTTCCCATATTATCAGCAAGGTTAAGATATTATGGTTGGCGTAACTGCCTATCAGTGGATGCAGCAAAACGGGGATGAAAAAATCTGAAAATGTACCTAAAAGCGTGATAATATTGTGGGACTTTGAAAAGTCGAATTTTTATTCTGAAAACTGTTTTGAATTCATCAGTTTGTCTTCTAGGTGATCGATCGAGGCATTTATTTTTATTTATTTTTTAGCCGTGTTATTTATCATTAAAAATCGAAATGTTTAAACATTGATTAATGATTATATTTCAATTTGTAATAATAAAGAAAAATACCTCGATTAATCCCTAGAAAACAGGTCGACAAATTCAAATCTGTTTACAGATCTTAAATCCGACTTTCCAAAGTTCCCAAATTTTTATCACGCGAAAATTCATTAGCGTCTAAACATTATAATATACATGCGTACATGCGTACGCCAATAACGCAGCTCTACACTATATTATAATAATATAGTCTCTCTTTGTGTCATTTTATATCAGCGACGCGTCATTAGCTCGGCTGCCGTCAATATTCGCTTATGACGACGGCAGGCAGCGTTTATAATATTATGATGATATAATAATAACAATAATAATGTTCTCATAAGCGTGTATTATTAAAAATAAACCCAGTTTTTGGGTATATATTATGATAAAATATGAAAATATGTACATATATACGACATCCCGTCGTCATTGTTGTATACTGTACAGAGTCGATAGTTTTGTGTTTTTCGTTCGTAATAATATAACATAAACTATAAATTCAAATATATATATTTTTTTTTTTTTTTGGATAACGACAATGGGGTAAACCAATTTTTTCCTCCCAAATGAAATTTAGTTTTACGTATTATACGCGACACACGGTGTGATTGTAAATATAATATATGTAGGTGTATTAATAAAATAATAACAGTAATGTACAAGAGATGGAAGAAAAATTCAAGTAAAACTCGACACTTATACGTTACCTTGTTGGGCGTTGACGATGACCGACGCGGGTGACACGAGTCTGAGCTGTCCGCCATTGCGGGTCATCACCAGCGATCCGTTTTGATCGTAGAACGCGGGTATGACTTGGTATTGGGTGCCGTCCGCCTGCGACGGGCTCATCGGCCTACGCTGTTGCTGGGCCGTATTGGTGCCGTTGGCCGTGGCGCCTGGCTGTCCGCCCGCGCCCGCCGGCTGTATGATGCTGCCCGCCGGATACATGCCCCACGGCACGCCGTAGTATTGCGGCACCACTGTCGGACCTGAGCCCATAAAGCCTTTATTGAGACAACACACACACGCACACACAGAATAGTAATAAAGTGTCGAATAGAGCCGGAGGGTGGGGTACATCAAAAATAATAATAAAATGGGTTTAAATGCATTTTACCTCCCCGACCAGCAATGTAAAAACATTGACATATTTCTTGTTTAATAGTCGAAAAAATGTTCATATATTGAATATTATTGGTTAATTTAAAATTTTTAAGGCTAAAACACATTTTTTGTACAACCGCGTACCTCTAATTTATGCTCAAAATTACCAAACTTCAACTTAAAAAAAAAAAAAATTAATTTTAAGTTTTCTTATATAATAAGTTATAATAGTTCATTCGGACATACAATGTAACTCAAAATAAAGTGAGGGAGAGAGAAATGCATTTATTCCATATAAAATACGGTGTAGGGTAACCAACATAAGTGGCCACGTGTATATATATATAATGTACAAAAAATAAAATAAAATATTAAATTATGCTGTAAGTATGCAGGAGGTGAATTAGGATGGATATATATATATATATATATATATAAGTCGAAAGGGATGACGGTATATGGTATATAGTTGAATCTGTAGGGGTAGAAAGACCTGAGCACAACTATTAACCTTGATAAAAAAAAAAAATATAAGAAAACCGGACGTTTCTAAATTATATAAATCTGGATAAAGTTTTTTTTAGTATGCTTTTACATAAAATAAACACAGTTGTATTAAAGATTTATTTTACGTTTTTTATAAATAAAACTTGGGGATCCCGGTTTACTATCACCAGCACTGCAGATATAGTAGAATGTTACACTGTATGATCTAATATTACGTGTAGTACGGTATTACTTACCTATACAGAATTTAAAAGCGTGTAGATCCATTTCAACGGTATTTAATAATTTTCTTTTTTAACCGCAAAAAGAATTTTACGAGTATATGCAATATATTTAAATAGGCATTAATGCCATTTTTCAAATATATATTTATCTAGGTAAGGGGGCTTACTAGATAATATTATATTATGAGCAGTTAATAACACTGGATTACCGATAACATATTTTAATAATTCAATTTGATTAATTGTAATTCGTTTTGGTACGTGATTTTAGTGTAGGAATGAAGTGTGCTATCATCCATAACTTAAATATAATATTAATGGATCTACTGCAGTGTATTAGGATTCTCTGTTATACGAAAATGAATATCCATTGAAATGTAAATTTTCGAAATTGTAAAAAACATCCACGGTATTAGTCGGTATATTGTAATCGGTATTTCGCCATTATTTTTTAGATTAGAAAAATATTATTAATGTCTAATTGGATTTTTAAGCTTTTCGGGTATAGTGAGAATTTGATCGATTGACCTTTCGTCAAGGACCCTTCGATCATTGGATAATACAAAAGCGGCGTTTTAGATTTGAAAGAATAATTAGGTAAATCATGATTTGTATTTGAAAAACGATTCTGAGCGAGCAATAATTGTATCCAATATGTGTACCACAGCAAAATGACCCAAAATATATTTCATCAATTGATCCGTAATTTTAAGTAAAAATTATAAATACTACCAATAATTGATAAAAGCGTGACTAGATATTAAACATTCGAGACCTTAAAAATTATATTGTATTATAACTTATACATTTTCAGATCATAAATAATGATAACTAGGTATACAAAAGTGATGTGCAAACATTTTTGATAATTCTATCATTTCGATCAATGTTTGTAGACATTTCAAGTTTTTTTCATTATCATTTTCTGAATTATAAAAATATATAGTTTTTTTTATACACACATCGATATATATATATATATTATAATATGTATAAAGCGATTGTAGAGAACGTTAAAAAATGATTTCTCTCAAGTATGCAATTTTCTACCAGAATGCTCGTCTTTATCCCCCCCCCCAAAAAAAAAAAAAAATATAAATATACAATAAACATAACATAATCTAACATACTTCTGTTCACTCAGAATCTAAGATTCCGTAAGTGCAGTATAATATTATGTGTAATATAATAATGTATTGCACAGTTGGAGTGTAATATAATATAAAATAAGTGGAAAAAGCAGACTTTTTACTTATACGTGTGGACACTGAGATCCGGGACAACGTTCTCGGAGTATTATTTCTTGTAAGTACACTTACCGGCGATCACGTAAGGTTCTTGCGGGTTGATGAGGTAAGGAGTCGTCGCCGCTGTTCCGGGCGGTGCGAATGTGGCTGCGGCCGTCGCCGCGTTGACTGGAGTGGCGGCCGGAGCCGACGCCGCAGCCGCCAAACCGGCAGCCGCTGCGGCCAGCTGTTGCTGTTGCTGTAGGTGAAACTGCTGCTGTTGCTGTTGTTGAATGAGTTGCAGTTGCTGGGCCGCTGCCGCGGCTGCTGCAGCTGGATTTGCTGCCGCCACGGCTGCTGCCGCTGCCTGTTGCGCTTGATGATTACGAAACAACTGCTAAACGATAGGCGAAAAATCGAATAAGTAAAAGTGTCAATAAACGATTTTATGTGTTTTATTAATAATAATAATGAAACTCAAATATAATTTTTTTTTTACCCCATACCAAGACCAAATGAACACAGAAAAAAAACGGACATACGTCAACAATTTTTTTTTTTACAAATTTATAAAACCCGTTATGACGTCCGTTTATCACGTCATGCTGTTTTACACAATTTTTACAATAAAATGTGAACACATAACATATATATACGTGTATATTATAAATTATTTATACCTCGTTATATAGCGTATGTAACTTATAATAATATGAGTATCGGCATTATGATAATCAGTTGTT
Organism: Pemphigus obesinymphae; assembly: GCA_025469235.1. Classification (NCBI taxonomy): domain Eukaryota; kingdom Metazoa; phylum Arthropoda; class Insecta; order Hemiptera; family Aphididae; genus Pemphigus; species Pemphigus obesinymphae. The sequence goes on along the minus strand of JAIPRL010000929.1, from coordinate 85,503 downwards.
AAAATTAATTTATTGAAGTGTATTTCAACAACGAGAAACACTTTTTTTAATTTTATTTTTTAATACTCAAATATAGAAAAACATAATAAACGTGACAACTATAAATAGATAATTTATTTAGAGAAAAATGCCGATGAAAATAAAATCCCAGTGGAAATACAATTTAATATTTTTATAAATAATAATAATAATTGCTATATTGGTATAATAATAATCAGGGTCGTCCAGGTAGGGGGCGTGGCACTTACTAAATACAGACATTTAGGTGACAAAATTAATTTTTTTTTAGATATTTACGTATGTAAGTATTTCGTCGGTTCACTTCCCCCAACATTTCTTCGGGACTGCCCTAAATTACATATTATTTTTACGGAATGACGTTCTCGATGAGTGTCCGCCGATGAGTGGCGCAAAAAGTAACATTATTATTGAAAGTGATACGATAGACTGACAACTAACTGATTAGAGAAAGTAGGATAATGTAATGACAATATTTCAAATGACAATACGTCGTTCGATCGAAAGCTAGATTAGGTTAGCATCAGACGAAGAGTTTTTTACTATATCCACAGCTGATATCATATTTTTTTTTACCGTCTAGTCGACCTCCATCATGTTACTGACATGACGTGATACACAGACTTTTTTGCTCTATAATATAATATACTTGTTTTTCAAAACAGTCAAACGTTGACGTTTTTATTTTACAAACAAAATATTTTTTTTAGTCGACCACGAATACGAGTATGATTCAACGATATATTTGGTCATTTTCCTATTAATTTATTATTTGATAGATATAGCTGGTATGTTAAAATATTGTACAAAAGTTTCGACATTTCAAATAACAATAATAATATTACGAGTTTTACGCAAAAAATGCATAAATATATAGTAGAGAGCGAGCAATAATATTATAGTTATTGGTTTAAGGAACTTGGACAATTTTTTTTTCTACCAAATATTACCAATATTAAGGATATACCTCTGGATACCAATAAGTTTTTATTTGCGCATAGAACTACCGCCATCGCCACTCGTATAAACACAATTTATAAAATTGAATAAATATATATACCAAATATGCAAATGTTTCAGTATAAGAGTTTTATTTTTATTCGCTATAGAGATATTATTCGATTCGTTTTATAATAACAATAAGACTGTAATGTTACTACTTTCATAACTATATAAATAAATATATAGGTGTGATGGAATTTTTTATAGTATTCAAATAAAGATTACGTTGTAATATTGTCATGAAATATTTATAAAATACAATCACATTTCTACGGCTTGTTATATATTATGTACAAATTATATCAGAAAGAACTGTTCACGAACCGGCCCAGGTTTTTGAGAAAATGTTTAAACTATACAATAACTTTTATCATATATTATAACCTTTAAATTGACTTCAAGGTTTACGAAGATTTGTTATTTGTTGGGAATGAATGTGTAAATTAAAGATCGATGGGAAAAAAAGTCCAATTATATGTCTACAAGTCTTTAAATATTTCGAAAATAAAAATAACAGTTCAATGTATCAATTACATATTTATTATGTGTATTTAAGTCTCTTCAAAATAAGTACTATTAATATTATTTATAAAATAAACTCATGGCAAATATTAACCAAAAAATTGGATAGATTCATTGGAAATTAAAATAAATATATATTTTTTTAGAATAAACGTATAGTATTTTTTAATGGAGGATTTTTTTTAAATCCTCCACCTTTTTATGTTTTTCAGACGTGACCCTCTTTTTCTACCACCACCACCACATGCCATTGTTGTTAAAACGCACACATGGAAAATGAGAATAATGAAATGAAAAAGATAAACAACAAGTTGAAATAACATATTGCAGAGAACTCGAGGAAGCATTTTAACAATATTGACAAGCGTCCAAAGCACAACACATGGTGTGCAGAGTGAGTGGGCGTGAAATATTACAAAACAATATAACGTCCAAGTGTGTAACTATGTTATAATATTATGATGTAATATGAAACAAATACTTGGCAAAACAATTTTTCTAGAAATTATCGATTACTAGTGTAATATACGTTTCAGAATGGGTTGGGAATGATTTTCTATAGGTTTTCACTACTTAACTAATATTTTTATTTCACTTACGACAATAACATTTTGGAAGTGGGAATTTATATTAACAAAAAGGTCTGTTTTCGAAATTATTTATTGAAAAAAGCCCGATTTTCCATAAAACTCTCTCCCGACTGTATACATATACAAATCGTTGTAATCTATGTATACACTCGTAAAATATCGGTAATTTCAATATATTGAATCATAATCGATTTTCGCTCTGACCGATTTATTCTTTCGGCAGATTCCAATACACCTAGCGAGGAAAATAAAGGCGCGGCTTCGTAGTGTCGAGAGACGCGCGCGGGCGTTTTATTTCGGGAAATTCGATTCGTGCAGATTCTAAAAAACGTTCGATAAATAAATAAACGATTCTAATAATATATATATTGCGGCCTGTCAACACTGCACACTCTGCCATCACTACGGGTTTTTCGAATATATTTTTTTCATTTCGTTTCGCTTATAAGATTAAATTATTATTATTTAGAGGGAAAGAGAAAAAAGAAAAAAACGCACACGATGCGTTCTACACTCGCGGTAAAAAAGCCAATTCTTCACCACGTTTTATACGTACAGTTGCGACTATAAAACAACGGATTTCGTTTAAATCCCGAACGGGCGGGAGCGTATATCTATTGTTTCGTCTTAAAAGCTAATAGCCTTTTATTTTTCTCGAAGCGAAATAATACTCACGCGGTTTACCATTTTTCATCGGTTTTGGGTGTATAATATAAAAAACGAACGAGAAAACAAAAATAAAGAAATTCATAAAAATAATAATAATAAAAAGAAAGAAAATTCCGAAACCTGACCATCGAAATCATAGCGCAGCAGTTAAATACCTACAAAGTGGTTAACAGGAAATTTGACACGGGTATTAGCTACAGTGTACCCAGTTGATCGGAGAAGAGAAAAAGAAAAATACGCAGAGTTATGCGCGAGGCGTGTGAACGGAAAATACAATGACAATGACGGGCATTTTCACGGGGACGATATCGGTGCGGTATTTAGAAAAGCAATTTTGTATTTCGGCGATGGCAATGGCGTTCTCTGCGAGATGCGGAATTCCACCCACGCCTTTTAGCACTCTCCCCTCCTACGAATAGCCATTGATCATTTTATACATACCACTGCTATACAGGGTGTATATGTATATTATCACAGATTTTATTTTTTTTTTTTTTGTAAAATTCAAATTGGTATAAAAAAAAAAAAAAAAAATGTCAGTGGTAATAAAATGACAACATAAAATATTTTTTTCAGGAAGTATCATTGCCATGATCAAAATTATTTCTTGGAAAAAAGGATTCAGTATCAATTCAAACTTCCTACAACTAATTAAGACGTATAACAAATGTTATCCACATTACACATATTTTATCAAAATGTTATCATCAAACCTCAGTTTTCACTATAAAAGCATTTATAAAAATCAAATACAAATACTAGCTATTTTTAAAAAGTTTAAAATACATATTTAATATAACAGAAATTACGGTAGAAATGGTACATGCATGATTAATACATTTTATGAAATTTGATTGTTATTGTTATTATTATTTTTTTAAATTGACATCTTCTAAAAGAAATTATTCCAGATGGATAATTGACATAAAGTTAGGTCAATTTTTAGTTGTTTGTAAATTCTTTTTCGTAAGTCATTCCGTGCAGTTTTTTTATACATTTATTTTATCTTTTCGTTACCACTCTGTATAATACTGGTTTTATATAAGACGATCATGTATGGCATATCTATATATAGGTCACATATCCCTTCGGAGAATACACGGTAGGCAATTAAATATTATTATATTATGTGCTACCAATGGTATTTTGATCGAAAGCAATTTTCTCCCCGTTTTCAACTCCAGAGTTAGGAGAAGGGCCGCTTTTCTTTATCAAAATTTCATATACATATACCTATATAGATAACGTAATAAATAGTAATCATATTATAAGATCGTTGTCGGTGCAGAATAACATTGGCCATACGTATTATTAACCCCCAAGTTGAGCAAACACGCACACGTGATCGTAAAAATAAAAATTATTTATTATACACTTTACCATTATATTATTATCATTCTGTACCCAAAAAATTACCACACAGATCGCAAAATGTTTACACCTACACAGGGCCGTCCCAATTTTAATTCAGTATTAATAAAATGATTAATTATTTTAAGATCCCGACCCTAAAACCCAAAAATTGATGAAACTTGAAAATCCAACCAAACTCAAAAGTTGACCCAACCCGATCCGATAGAGAATCGTATTTAAGGAACATATTAATATTAAAATTAACCCAACTGCACTTGATAATTATTAATACCAGACCCGGTCCAACTGAATATAACCTAACCGACCCGACCCGATCCAATCCAATCCAATCCAATACAATACAACCAGATAATTTATAAATAAGTTGTATTCTACAAATTGTATTATATAATAATTGTATAGATATATGTATAGTCCTAAAAAAGCGAGCAAAAAACATACGGATGATGTTCTATTCTAATTTGGTACCAATTCATTTAAAATATCAATGATATACGATTATACAAACCATAACGTTAGATAAAAATAAGACGTACATTTTTGATGACATAAGATTAAAAACAATTTTTTTTTTTTAAGATTTGTATCATATTGTCAATATATTTATTATGTATATGGAAGTTAAATCATTATACTTAATATGTGTACAAAAATCAATTTCCAGAAATGTTTATTCTACTGAAATAATTCAGCTATAGAAATAAACCATTTATATTATACCAACAATATAAACTTTGGCCACTGTTCCGTGAATTTTTTTATTTAAGGCCAATGTTCTTCAAAATAATTTGGATTAATTCATATCGGTATACATTTTAGCATTATTTTCGATAAAAATATAAAAAACCGGGTCTTTAATTAATTAATTTATTTATTTATAGTAATATATTGTTCGTATTAAAATATATTATGAGAAAAAAAAATATTAAAAATTTTACACAAGGAATAATGTTGATTTTATATTGAAAGCTGTTGCAGAGGTAATCCGATTATCAGTAGATTTGCTACTAGATAAATTTATCTAGTGGTAAAAAAAAATTTGACTTTCGTAGCAAAATAAATATATAAAATGACAATATATTGGTGAAAACATTGAGAGGAAGAGTAGACTTTGTTGTTATAATGGGTTTTCAAAAACGCTCTTAGAACTTGTATGAAGTCATTTTGACGTTCATATAATTAAATTGGTGATATATGCGTTCGTTTTAAACTTTAAAGTTGGAATAGTAAAATCGGAAGTTAACATTTGTGACGACGTACATCACCACGTGATGTTTCTTCGTCTTAGATATTTTTGACGTAAAAACAAATTTAGAACCACACTTTTCTAGCATGTACTGATAAATATTATTAACTATATTCCTTGAATGATTTTTTCATGTTTTCCAAGAATGTGGGAGGAGATAAAATGTGTCTATATTTGATAACGAAAAAAAATAAGTACAGGATTCTATACAGGAAAAACTAAATTTGAATTCGGTAATTTACTTTTAAAAATAAAAATAATAATAACTTTTTTTCTTGTGGATCTAAGGGTTAGAAGATAATTTTATGGCATTTTAATGAAATATCCGTGAGTTTTGTGAGTACCGATAAAAATGCATATTTTGTTAAAAAAAAATCCCCAGTTTAATTTCATTAAATCGTACAATTGCATACTTCAAAACTAATTTATAAAATGATTGTTATTAGATAAACCCTTTCCCAAATCGTTACCATCTATGCGTAAAATATTTTCTATACAGGATATAAATATTAAATTGTTAAATTCCTGGACAAAAACAATAGAATTTTTGTGACGTTTATATGTATAAAATAATGTATATATTCTTCAGTGAAATTCCGATATAGGGCGAATATTTCGTATAAATCGAAGGACGGCACAACCCTCGTAACACAACATTGAACAAAGTTTTGATTAATTATTATAACCCATTTTACGAAGTACAAAGTATATTATGGATATGATGGCGTGAGAAAAACTTCCAACGAGACAAGATAAATATTGTAGAAAATAAAAATTTATTATAAACCTACACGCGCACGGCTAAATAAATATAGTAAAATATATAATAAATAGTAGATTCGTTATTATTGGAATTTCAACGAAAATAAGCTTATATAGCCTACGTTGCTTTTGAGAATAAAAATAAAAACTCGAAATGCTTTTTAAGCGGCGATACACGGCACACACATTATTATATAGAAACAAAATATGAAAATAGGTTTTTATTTAAAAATATATTGTATGTATACAAACATGTTGCGAACATTTGACGTACTTATGAATATTTAAAAAAATACACGGAAAACTGTCGAACTTAAAAAAATGAGTTTCGGGTCGATAAAATATACAACCTTCAGAAAGAGAGAGCGCGCGACTTTATTGTCCGTGCGATAACGACGGCTAAAGTCGCACGCGGAAACGGCTAAGAAACGACAGTAAACACGATTTATGAGCAGCTTGTGCATTAATATAGTTGCATTCATATACTAGTCCTCAGGTAATAGCTTAGATCATGTGCATTTTTCCTTTATTCGTGCACGTTGTAAAAAAATGTCTAGAAAATGTTATTCTACATATTTAACTAATATTCAAAATTCATTTGTACATAATCCTCGTTCATTTTAGCAGTACATTAAGAAAACTGAAAATAACAATGATTTACCGACTAGTATGTCATACAATGACAAATTCTGAAGAGCCGTTAACTATTTCTAATATGTTCTCCGGCTACTTCGGCTCTGTTTATGTAAAACCTCTTCTACCGATTCGGTCTTCATTCCATCATTTTACTTGCCAGTGATGATATCAAAGGATGCTAATAGTGTTCAAATAATAGCCTTTCTATTAATATTTCAAAATGTGTTAATATTTATTTTAGTTGTCACCGATCGTTAATTTATTCTAAATATATGATTAGCAATGAAGAAATTATTCAAGTGGACTAGGTTCGCGACTTGGGAGTAATATTTTCCAAAGACCTTAGTTTCAAATCGTATATTAATTCTAATTATACTAAAGCTTTAAGAGTACTTGGGTTTTTAAAAAGAAATTGTAGTGAATTCAAAAATATAAATTGTTTTGTTGCACTTATTGTTGCACCGTATTGGTTAGGTCTATTTTAGAATTTGGATCTGTGGTTCCCATCTCAGTCTGGGTTAATCAATAAACTTGAGAAATTATAAAGGCGTTTTATTCACATGTTTGGCTATAGAATGGACTTTATGTAATTGCCTATCTCTGATATTACTAACCTAATTGGTCTAGTATTATTAGAGCCACCCGTTGGAAATACTCAGATGTTACATTTGTGTACAAACTATTAAACGGGTGATAGATTGTCCCCAGTTGTTATCGGAAATTAGATTTAAAGTTTCTGTATGTATTTGATTCCAGAATTAAATCTACGTTTCATGTTCCGTTTAGTCCCAGGAATTACGTAGCTAATAGTTCAATATGCCGCTTGCCTAGGTCATGTAACGAATTAAATAATTTTTATTTTGACTCAATTACCTTGTTGAGATCGTATATATTATATTAATTATATTTATGTTTAAAATTAGTATTAGTACTAGTGTTAAGTTAATGTAAATTTTTTTCTGTACTTTTACCCTTTGCGGGGGTTTTATTATAAATAAATATATTATTTTCAAAAAACTATATGGTGCACCCTAACGAGTCTTGAAAACATTAACAAACGCGATTTTACAACGGTATGACCACAATAAGGGAAAAACCGAACCTTTCATATTTGTGTATAACACATATGTATAACTAAATATTACACTCCAAAAAAATTTGGTGACTTTAAACATACCTTATGAAATCATATTATCTATAAACGTTTACTAAAATAATTTTAAAATTGTGGTACACGAGAAATTAATAATACAGAGATTGAACTAGAATTAAAATTAAAATAGATCATTATTGAGTTGCTCTATTAAGGCTCTTCAAATTTGTATAGCATTTTTATGAAAAGCAATATTTAATGTTTTTCCGACACTTATTCTTTTAATTTAAATTGATTCACTTTGATAATATGATTGCTACCACTATACAATAATTTTGTTACTAAAATAACGATTTATCTGTACAGAATTTTTCGACCAAAAGTGCTACGTTTGAAAACCCTTTGTTCTACCTCAACAGGGTACTATCTGGTTTTATGTAATCTGCAGTGAGACATAAGTAATATTATAATGTAGTTAAACGATGACCAATGTAGTCGTTTTGCAATAATTAACTTACGAGGGAAATCACTGCCCCCGCCTATATCCCCACGAGAGGCAACCAAAGGATGCTACACTATTGTTAGCTAGCGTATTCGAATACGAATGTATTATTGATTTGCAATCTATCTCCTTTCGCCAACACACCACCTCGGCTATTATATACCAATAGCATATACAAAAACAAATACTGATCGGTTTGTGCAATTGTAATAACAATTATAATAAAATAATAATAACAATAACAATAGTAATAATCATCATTATGTACACTGGACTGTGTATAATTATATGGCTAGGACTATGGTATTATAAGTCTGGTAACGAGCCGGGTAGGAGGGAGCATAGTCAGCAGATAGCAAAGGGAATTATAATTTGGACACGAGAAATGACGGTGGCTGAAGTGGAGGGATTCGGATTAATTAACAGTTGGTATGTGTAAAACACGGTACACTACGAAATAAATATACAGTGTACAGTTATACAAATACAAAAATAGAGAGGAAAAGAGAAAAAGAATAAAAGAAAAGCGTTTGATGTATACAATATGTGCTTAATATTTATACATATACATTTATACGCTAAAATAATTCGATAAAATAAAAATAAAAATACCACAGTATGAAAAACAAATTGAATGCGCCGAATTGGTCGGAAACTGGACAGAATAAATATAATCTTCAAGGGACAAAAGAAAAAACCTATATACAAAATATATTATATTATGCTGAACGGCGGCAGCACATCTGAACACGGTTCAAGTCAGCCAAAAATGATACACAACGAAATCGGTAACTGATCATACGTGCGTATACAATATTGTGTATGATATAAGTGTGGAATAAACATATTGTATATGTATATATACTACAGGATGAATCTTTATCTCTTGTACAGGTATACACTAAAATGGATTCGGAACGTTTATATTTGAAAATGCCATTTCAGGAACTAATTGGTTAATAAGGGCCAGGTAGAATAGGATTGATGTGAAATTAGCTTTATTATAAAAAAATAAGGCTTCTTATCTGACTTTTAAAAGTCTACTTCTAAAAAATCTCCTCCTCCCTAAATATAAATCCCATTTGAATATTGTCAAAACTCTCGTAGCATAAAATTAAAATCACCCTGTGTACAACAACGCGGTGTGTACAGTTTACATAACGATACATTAAATGTTCCCATATGAATACTTATATATTGTGTATTTTTTTCATTTTCCGCTAGACTCACAGGTGTAGTGATCCGAATCGACGAGAATGTGTAAACGGTTCGTTAACCCCATGATTCGTCTTTGTATCCGACAGATATAACGACGACGATGTGCACGTAATCAGGAACATTGTTCACTAAATCGAAACTCACAATCAAGATCTAATATTTAGTAAAATATAAAGTTCTGAAAACATTAATATTCAGACTTTATTTTAGATTTTTTATATTTTAACCCATGTATATAACTGCAGTATTTAGAAAATTAGAAAACAATTTAATAATATAAAATCAACAATGACTAATGTACATAATTAATCAAAAAATCCTCTGAAGCAACAGCTTTTACTATATGTAACTAATTGGCAGATAAAATATGGGAACCAAAAAAATCTTACTTCATTATGCGGGTATAGTTGACCCCAATTTTAGTACACCCTGTATATGTATACTGTATAGTTGTCGAAAAAAGAAAATCCACAAAATACCGTCGGTAATACGCGTATTGCATTTGGTTTATCGGAAACACGAAGCCGTAGTTATCATGGGAGGTAGGGGGAGTGAGTCACGATATCAATAGGCCACGAAAAAGAAATCGAGGTCAATTTGGACGGTTGTGCGGAAATAGACGATAACGACGGCAAGATGAGATAGAGTGTGGTGGTAAAAAAACTTACGAAATATGCAAATCGAAAGACAATTCGTGTTTTTTCGACTAAAAAAGGAATTAAGAATAAGAAATGCAGTTATATTCCCTAACCCCCATTTTGTACACTTTTATCACGTCGATTTTCCAGACTCAAAAAAATGCTCAGACGAACACAAAGCCGCGAACAGAGACGATTCTCATATCTCCATTCTATCACTCCGAAAAAGGTATATTCGAGAACCCGCCCTACTATAGTTTCGCTCTCAGACTGATATGTACAGTAATTCAATTCACTTTTATATTATAAGATTTTGAGTACCTCATATATAGTTTCGTTATAGCATTATAGGTAATATATTTGTAATGCAATTTTTGCCATCCTGAATATTTTTTTAATAAAAAAAAATATATATATATAATAATAATAATAAAATCTGTATAAAGTTATTTATCCTATATAGGTAGATATAATAGAAATAATTTAATATATTCGTGTATAATACGACCGTTTTTGTTTTTGTGTTCTACGTTATTATCAAGAATGAAACAAATTAATTTCAAAAGTTTTTTTCGTGTATACGCAATACGCATAAATAGCATTATCTTTTGACACCGTAAACCGGGTTTAAATGAACAGCCCGTAAAAATATATAACACGGTTATCTACAAAAAAAAAAAAAAAAAAGTTCATTGTATATATTATACGGTTTTCAAAAAATGTTTTGTACGTTTATATTTTCGTTCTCGTTGTATGATATAGAATTAAAAAAAAATTAAAAACATCCATGTTTTCGACAACCAACAACCGTATATTACTAAAATATGGTTTATAGGTCATATGCATTTTATAATCATTATTATAATTAAAAGACAAATATATAATTTTCGGATATTAATAATTAGAGTATAACCTCTTATTATTATTAAAAATCTTTCAATTTGCTAAAAAGCATTATACAAAATATCCAAAACGATAACACACAACAACATCGATGACAATTATTAGGGTCACATTGTTTCTGATTTGGGTTTATAATAATGAAAAATAGGTTAAAATCAAAAACCATACAAAATATATATTAGTGCACTATAGCTCAGTCGACGTCATAGCGGACTTCTCTTCATTTGCATACCATCCTAGAATCCATTAGAATTCGGTGGATCGGAATAAATCCTTTCCCCGTGACTTGAAGAAGTCTATAGCGATGGGGATGAAAGGCGGAATCTTTATTCGAATATCGAATAATAAGATATAACAATGGTCCAAGGGTTTATCTACTCGTGCACGCAGTAATTAATCATTCAGAATACTCAATATATATGCATATCAAATCGACGGTCACTGTTTATATAAATATCGGATTTCAGAAACTCATCGAAATGGACGACAATATCACATTAATAATAACGACTAAGTAAATAATAATTATTAAGAGGACGTAGCACACTCCATTTTAAGGGGTTGTGTGTAGGCAATATTAAAAAAAAAATTTAACAATCAAAAAATATTTTAATACAATTTAAAAGCAATTAAAAAATAGTCCTGTGTCAGTATTCCTTTTTTATTATGGTATAATCATGGTATTTGTTTAAAAAAACGTTTAGCCAAAACAAAGAAAATGGCTTTTTAAAGTTATTACACCTATTATAAAATTTGTAAATTTATAGACAACATTTCAGAGATAATTTCATTAGGGTATTACAATTTTCTAAATATTAAGCTCTTTATCGAAGGTACAAAATACAATTTTTTCCCATTTTTAAGACACTGTAACTTTTTTAAAACATATTATTTGAAAAACACCGATGACATCATCTCTAAAATGTTATTTTCTATCAATTTTATAATAAATGTTTTTACTTTAAACTAAAATTATTTTAAAATGCAATTTCATTCGTTTTGCATAAACATGTTTTTATCGTTCATAATCTGCTGTGCGACGTCCTCTTAATGTATTATAATATATAATATGATTCGTTTGATTTAAAATGCATGTGTATATAGGTGCTTGAAAATGTTTCAAATTTAGTCTCTTCTGCATTAAATGATCTATCTATAAGTATCCACTGTTATACAATAATTTACAAGTACCTACCTCAGTTAACATCTTTTGCTCCAATCCCACCTGCAAGTGCACTGCATGTTCAATAAATCATCGTTCAGATGATTTATTTAGAAATATTTCAGAATACACTAATTCCCTATTAAACAAAAGTCGTGGCAAGACGGAGCGCCATATTATATTAACTGATTCATTTTAACGAAAAACTACGTCTTGTCGTTGGATTGGTCACACACTAATTAAATACTTAATGCTCTACAGGTTATCCACCGAAGTAACCAAAAATGAGGGTAATATAGTTTACCGACAACAGTTGTCAGTTACTGATGATATGAGCATCTGATATATTCATAAGAGACTCGGGTACCAACCGATATTATATAACTGCATAAAAATATACTTTTAAAGAGTATTTAGGGCCCCCAAGTGAACTTGTTCAGTGGGGTCTATTATCATCATTAAATATTTTATTTTTCATTCTTGGTAACACTGAATTATATAAAAAAAAATTAGATACTTAAATAAATATCACACTAATAAACTTGTCGCAATCTGTCATTATTTGTTACCAATTTTACATTGTTCAGTGGAAACATGTTTAATCAAAACATGAAACAAGTTGGAATTTTTGTTGCTGGCAACATAACATGCAACGACATTTAGAAACATAAAGAAACATTTGAATTAGAAACATGTTGCAACTGAAAAACTCGCTATATGCTGGTCTAGTGTGGACTAGGCTTATAAGATAGTATCGACTGGTAACAGTACCATTATTTTTTAGCCAATTTTATTATTAAAGTTGTAGAAGCCGAAGAGCTATTTATGATCTGCTATAATGAATGACATTAACGATATAATGGTATTTAACCGAAAAAGATCCAAGGAAACCATGTTTCAAAACCGAAAATAATAACATCGCTAAACCATTTTTAACACCGTTAAAATGACCGTCACAACTGCTATCCGTCTTCATTGTTGTTGCTAGTCAATATAATCATAGTTCATAATAATAAAACACAGGACACCATTTAAAAAAAAAAAAACAGGTTAGTTGTCGGTATAGTTGTATGACTGATACGAACACCCCTAACGGTGGATTTACATCAGGGTATAGAAAAGTATACACAAAAGCGAGACGCCCAGCTATTAGATATTTTACACTGATCGTAACCACTCGAAAAATTGCTTAAACAAAATTCCATAAAAATCTGGTGTGAAGCGTGCTCTTTCACATTACCTATAGAAGTTATGTATATTATGTACCTAGTTGCTTACATCGAAAACAAACATTACAAATATATTATACAACTTCTTAGTAGTTGATAGTAATTACTTATTACTAATATGTGATATTTTTGATTCTGAATGGTGAGATTTCGGATTTCGTGTCAGATTCAGTGAAAATTTTAACTGGTCCTTTAATAGGTACATGCTTCATACTACATATATACCTAGCAAGCAGCCTATTTTTTTTCATTGTAATGTAACATAAATATAGGAATGATCAGAAATTTTAGTTCATATACTTGAAACTGTGTTGTCAAAATCTATAATTAATTTTTAAAAAAAACTGTGGAGGATTTTTAAAGGTTGTCGATGGGAGAAATATGAGAAAACAATTTTTTTTTTTTTAATAAAAGCACACTAAAAATATTTTAAAAACAAATTTAAAATCAATTTAAGTATTTATTTAGCACATATTCATTACATACAAATCGATAATATAATAAGTTTTAGGTTCGGCAATAGCACTACACAAGGGTGATCACCTATGATCCAATCGTTACATATTCTATAAGGAAAAACTAAACCAGAAAGGCAAGAGAACAAGTAATCACCCCGTACTTCCAAAAGTAAGTGCTTAAAAATTTGAAATTTACCCTAAGTATTTATCTTAATGTTATAATGTATGTATATTACATATTTTTCATAAATATTTTACACATTTTTTGTATTTGAAAAAATTGCTTCTAAATTTTCAACATAATATCTAACAGTATCCTACAAAGTATCTCAAGTGAACTGCTTCCTTCCATTTCCTACTGATTCAATTTTTTATTTTTTGCTGAAAGGGGCCAATAAAAATTTAGCCTCTTCGTAGAATAAATCATAGAAATCCTGGTTACGTGTCTGATCTCTAACCTGTTCTTTACAACCGTGATAACAAAAGTAATTATCACAAATAATATGGTACACAATTTATCTTTTCTGCCATAATACCCATTTTTGCTTATTAGATGTTGTCTGAAAAATCTAACTACGACTAAATGTAGTAAATGTAAATCAAGGAAGTTACATACTATGTAATATATAGTTTTCTATGAACGAACTATAAAATATTTTGAATAACCCTATATTTATATACGATATCATTCACTCGATGATATAATAACGCATAAATTATTATTGCAAGAGGTAGATCATGCGCGTATTTTGTAAATATGCATAAAATAATTCAATTAAAACGTAAAATATTAAATTAGGGACATACATATTATACGAAATATACCTTATAAACGAAAGCGTACGTCGTGAGAAATTAAAATTAGGAGAGGGTTTTTCAAACACCATTTAGTATAATCAAATACGTATAATATATAATATTGCACAGCAGGTATGATATATATATATATATATATATATATGATCCTCTTTTATATATATATATACAGCTGTGCGCAACCGGCAGCAAGTTTGTCAATTAATTTGAATTTAAGCTCTCTCTCTCTTCCATATTACCCACTATGCTATGCTACCGCCATCATCCCGACCGACCGGCAATCCCAATTATAGATTACATCTCTGCAAAGTTATGCACATTTTAAGATTGCCAGCTGGTATCACGTGTAGTCCTCCGAAGTTTATGTATAAACCGTCTAATTATAATGTGGTTGGTCAAAGGTTTAGTGGCTAGGGTGGTATTATACATTATCTACAGGAAAACCATTGGTCCGTTCGCGTGGTAAACACTCAACAGAGGTACCAATTGACGAAACAAGGATGGTAAAATACGTTGTTTAGACATTTATTGGTCGATAAAGAGAAGAATGTAATAATATGAGTTGATGAAACAGGCCATTTTTTAATTTATATAAACTTTAATGGTATAGAAAAGTTTTGAATGCGACAACTAATGATCAAGGGGTGACAAATAACAACAGGCACATAATAGGTCAAAATAAGATTTCGAAAATATTTAATGTACATAAAAACCTACATACATAAAAAAAAAAATGTATACATATTTCTCTCCCTTCCGCCCCTCCACGATTAAAGTATGCATATACGGGCATATTACCTAAAATTTGTGTAGTCTGGCCAATGGAGAAATTCATGAGAAATGTTGCCACACATGCGTTATATTCTCCAAAAAAAACTGTTTTACGAGAAATAAGGTTTCTCAGGCTGTAATTTATAGTTTAAATCCAAATTTTTATACAATATTATTTATGTTCTACCGTGATCTTTTTTCAAATAAAAAGTTATTAATTTAAAAAAACTTTTTTTTTTCAGATGGTATAAGATCAGTTCTTATTTGTGTTATTGTATAAAAATTTGAGTTTTTAATTATAATTACAACCTGTAAAACCTTATTTCTTGTAAAACGTTTTTATTTACAAATATCGTGATTAAGTAACAATAAAAAGTGGTACTAACATATACATATATTTTTTTATTATAATATTTTCATTTTTCTTAAAATTTCATAAAAATTGTCTATACAGAACTCCTTCAAAAACGCGCGTGTGGCGTCTTCTTAAACGTAAAATTAAGTTGGAAAAATAAATCATGGGAAAATGACAATCTCCTGTGTAGCAGTTTGTGTAAACGGTAAAATTGAGTTTTACGGGGAGGGAAATGTAAAACCACTTTAGCGCCACGTATGAGAGGAGTACCCTGTTATGTTTTTTCTGTGCCCGGCGCAAACTAATCAACCATATCCTGCCAAAAGGTACATAATGGAATTTCATCCCGTAATATTATATTGTAGTTGTGTTATCCCTTACACCGACAGAGCATTGCGGTATGGTTTCTTCGACAAAATCCCTTTTTCGAGAAAGGTATACACGTATACACACACTCGCTACAACACAACCACCCTTCGGTGCTTAAATTAGATTCGTTCCAGAAATATTTTCAATATAACTTAACCAAACAATATAAATACACACACTTGTGGTAAGTTATAAATAAAAAAATTAAATTAAATTATTTAAATCGTAACACAAAAACACTTAAATATACATACATGCATGCATGTATGCATGCATACATACATACATACATACATACATACATACATACATACATACATACATACATACATACATACATACATACATACATACATACATACATACATACATA
>JAIPRL010000929.1:29205-68697 GCA_025469235.1 Pemphigus obesinymphae | reverse complement strand
AACGATTATCGCGGACATTGTTTACTGTACGCACAGATAGGCAAATGACTACTGAATCAAAACAACACCTGAAATAGTTGCACGAGTAGTGCACGTACAGATATGTACAAGTTTAAACGTGTTACGATTTGTCGATTTTGAAATATAAGCGAACGGCCCTTACTTTTCGAATACGCCTCGTATATTACTAAATTAAATATTGGATAGAAATTTCAAGATTTTCAAGTCATTATTTTCGAAATTACAAAGAAATGAAAAATCTCGATTTGACGAAATCGTATATTTGTCGTTTTTTCATAAATTCTTGGAATTTTTTCCTTACGCCTTAAAAAACTATTGAGAAAATCGAAAAATTACCTCTCTAAAGTACCAACTAGATGAAATTTCCTACAGGAAACCATGTAAGCATGTAAAGATTGGAGCGTTCCTTCTGGTAGTAAATTTGTTAACAGAGAAAAAAAATAAACATCATTGTAAAACCTCTAGCTCCATCACTACGCTCAGAATCTAAAATAACAGCCAAAAAACAACAATATAAGATTTCTAAACTTTTATTAATTAGAAACCTAAAAATAAAGGGTATGAAATGTATAAAATATAAATGAAAAATCTCTTTTTGCTCCCCCCCCCCTCAGAATTTATCAAAAACCGCCACTGATTCATACAATATAATATATAATACGAGTATACCGAAACTGAAAAAAATATATTTGATATTCTTTCCGAGATTGTTTTTATAATTTAGGCAAATGTAACTTAACAATAAAAATAGGTTAACTTTTTATTGTCATCAAAACCAAAGGAATTTACGCTGATTTATGTAGATGAAAAAAATTCGAAAGCGTAAACACTAGATTAGGAAAATCGGCGGATCCGATCGGAACACTCGACGCTAACCGCTAGTTTTCACCGTACGCATTCGCAATCGAAACCGGCAATTTCTCACACGCTCTGCCTGTCAATTCTACCGATGGAGGTGGATGTGATACAATACAAAGCGACAAAAAAATAATCTATCGTATGAACAATACTATTATGGATACACGTATAGTAACACTATTGATTTTATTTTTTACTATTTTGCCTTTTACAATCGAACGAAACACGTATAATAATACAATGTGCTCCAGGAACGTATAGTGTATTATTTAGGTATGTACCGAATATCTCGATAAAAAAAAAAGGCATGTTTAGTGAACTTAGCTGCCTATATATGAAACGTTGAAAAACAATGACTAATAAATATAACAGCTAGATACCATTTAAAATTTGTAAATTCTCCACAACTTTTCCAGAAAACAAAATTACATATTTTGATGAACATAATCAAAAATCGCATATGATGAAAAGAAAATGAGTACACACATCATAATTATAGGATCAAGTCTACCGGTCGAAAAAATTTTTCCAGAAAAATAAAATAAATTTTCATCATTGTAAAAATGCAAGACTTTCAATTTTTTAAACCTATTACTATAAATATTAGTTTAAAATATTTCCATATAAGTATGTAAGTATGCAGCAAACAATAAAATAAATATAGAAATAATAAAATGTACCTACCTATATACTTTTGAGGGGAAGGAGGGAATTTGAGATCCTTCTCTACTTAAACTATACCTTTTCTTCTAATTTCGCTAATTAATGATAATTAATATTTGATTCCCTTTTTCATGAAATCGAAAAAAATCTACCTGTGTATGAATAATTACAAGCCTTCAACTTCATTATTTTAATATTGATAAATTGTTAAAGAAATTCAAATTGAACCTTAAAAAGTTCAGTTTGGCTATATATTATTTATGAAAAATAAAATTATCGTTTATTAGTGTAGGTATTCAATAAAAAATATGTAATATAATAATAGCGATTCAGCAATTCAAAATATGAAATCTTATATTATATGCATTTTTTAAGATTTATAGTTATTTAAAAAAAGAAATCAAAATATTATTTTAAATTTTTAGCAACTCATAAAACGTAATCCTAT
Organism: Pemphigus obesinymphae; assembly: GCA_025469235.1. NCBI lineage: Eukaryota > Metazoa > Arthropoda > Insecta > Hemiptera > Aphididae > Pemphigus > Pemphigus obesinymphae. Next base: position 66,707 of record JAIPRL010000929.1, on the reverse strand, counting down.
GCACATATCGAAAAACATCTAGATAATATTGATAACTTGTTTTTTATTTTATCTTTCTACGGTACATTCAAATTCGTTAGAAATTTGAAAGTAATATTTTCAGTAAACGCACTAAAATCGACAACAATAAAAAAAAAAAAAATGATAACACGAGATCACATATAATTTACATTTAAATCTAGGTACCTATTTTATTATTACATTTCTCAATATTTATTTTTATTTTTTTAATTAAATTTCCTTTTAAAACATTCTGTATACAAAACAAACAAAATTGGGCTTGAGACGTCTTTTAAATTCAAAGTTTTGTAAATCATAAACATAATATTAATGTATTGATTGTCTTTAGTTTTAGAATTTTTAAATTTGGCATACAAGTTTGGATTCAACGTTTTAATTTTTTTTTTTTTTAATTTGTGGAATGTTTTATTTAGGCGGTAAACGGGTGTAGTATATATATATATTTTTATTTTTTTATTTTTTGCAAAAAGGTTTTATAATAGTTCTATACTATCTTGACCATTACAACTCATTGGCGAAAATGATAATAGTCTTGGCCTGATATCCTCTCCAACACTAAATTCCAATTATCTGACCACTTATCACCTGCTGCAAGTTTCTAACAGAAGTGAGTTGCACACAACCGTGAAAACAATAACAAAAAAAAAAAAAAAAAACCGAGAACTGACCATATTACAAAATCAACGTTATTGATACCAACAGTAACAATAATATAGGTACGCATAACATACATTAAAAAATACTGGATTTATTTTTTCGTTAATATTGCCTATATTCACTACCTACCTAGAGTTCGGTTTTCAAAATTATTATAGAACCTATGTCGTCGCAGCCGCGATGTTGCGGTTTCTCACCAATACTTAACCCACCAAGACAAGAGTCCAAAAACAGTGCAATTACACCCGAAAGATCGCCGCGTCACGGTCGCCCGATTAAAAACACTGTGCGCAGGTCGACAACCTCCAATATGCTCGTTCTACAGCAGCGGCGCGGCGGTGGTGTTCTCCACGGCCGCTGTGGGTCGTTGACGTGTGTTTCTTAACTTATACGCCATATAGCTATTGTACAAGATACATTATATATTATACAACGATACAGTGGCCTGTCAACGGCTATTATTATTATACTTATTATTATTTCAATTCATAAATGCTATATAAATAATTGATATATTTCGCGTTATAAACGTTGCCAGAAATGTAATAATTGAACGTCTCCCCTCTATACCCCACCATCGTTCCAAAAAAATTTATTTTTGTTTTTGTACACGCTTAACGCGCGCGATAAACCTCTAGAGACATATTGTTCGGAAGGCGCGATGATAATATCAAGACTTTATGTGCGCCCCCCAGACGATAATTTTGCAAAATAAGACATAAAAAAAAGAATCAAACGTTTTGCCGTTTTCTTGCAAACGACCAACTCGGTCGTCGTCGCATATAATAGTATACCTATAAAAACCGGTCGGCGGCAGTCGCCAGCGGCCAATAAACATAACGGATTGAGGAAAAAAATGCACACAATTCTCTAGTGGGTCACTCAGATCGTCGTAAAGAGAAAAAAATCCGACAGAATCTTCTCCGCAGACGGACATCTATACTACAACAGTTATACAATGCGAAGGCGACTGCAATCGCATCACAATTGATTCACGACGAAATATTAAAATCCAAAAGACGTAAGCCGTTAAAGATGATTTCGTTGTCTTATACATAATATATATTTTATTATAATATACGTGTGTTTTTTTTTCAACGTGACTACAGACACAAGAGTATATATTTTTTGGCACGCTAACACAAACAGCTCGAAAATAACGTCCCCAAATACGCCATTATACACACTTTGACGTTTCACTTAAAAAACTATTCAATTATCGTTTGCGTTGAAAACGGACGACTTCAATTACGTTTAATGCACGTATTATATATATTATCTACCTGTGCATGTTAAACAAAATATAAAAATGAAATAGTACGATTATTATTAAATTATTCACATCATATACACTGTAAATAACGTTTATTCAATAGGAACGATCTCGAACGATTTATTGAAATATCCCAAAAATATGAAATCCAGACATAAATTTAGGAATTTTGGTTTACGATTGAACCCATGTCCATTTTCGAATATCCATAAACTATTAATTGACAACAACGAGTATATATTCAAATTTTGTTGGCAGAAATTTAAAGATATTTCGAAAAAAAATCTAAACTAAAGCGAATGGGATTTTACACTGAATGAATAATATATATATGACATTGTAAGCCTGGGGAGGATATTAAGGTACTGCAAATACTATTTAGATTACGACATATATCAGTCATCGTGTCTAATTGCACACGTCAAATTCAGTATTTTCCATTAGCTTCAACGATTTTTATATGAACGAGTAATTTCAGTAATTTCAGGCGAATGTATAGCGTATACAATATATAAACACACGATTACAAAGAAAGAGGTGAATGACGGGGAAGCCAAGTTTTTGCCAAAATACCACGTAGTCTGAACGAGAAGACAACCATCAGAGCACACCATTATTAATGCGCTCTATCTATATCGTTCCGTTCAGACCCTTTTCATATAAATATAATAAGGAAAGATGGGTCTTAAATTATTATAGAAAATAAATCCATTTTATCCGAAAATTTAACGAAATTAATTAATTTTAAACGTATGTTATTATTATTTAATGGCCATAACACTCGTGCCTATATGTAATAAATGGAAGGAAATGTTTTTCACTATCCAATAGTCATTTGCGATAAATATATCAAACCCTCTATATAGCAGCCAATGATTATACAAAAATAAAAGTTTATAAATCACAAAGCGGTCGTTTATATTGACACACTTGATAGCGATTCGCCAAGGACGCAGATACCTGAGCGGAAACCGTCATGCAGAACCACCCTCGTAGGCCATGACTAATGATTAATATGCATGGTGAGAACAAATTATTAAATGGAACGTGATCCGCAGGAAATTATTATAAAAAAGATAAATTGAGTTCATAAAACGTAATCTAAGTAGAAAGAAATGGGAGGTTTTATTGTCGTTTGAAAAGTGAAATGGTCCAAATCATAAACGGTGACAACTCGTTGGAAAACGGCCAAACCGCGAAAAATGTACCTATATATTATAATCGTGGTTTATTAAGTACGAATTTTACTTTTACATTTCCTGATTATATAATATATTAAAAACGTATATAGACTATAGAGAATACACACATTAACTATATTTGAATACAATTGCATTATGATCGTTTTATTATTATAAGCAAGACTATAAGTAAAACAAAAACAAAAAGTATAATACACCAAACTATAATAATGTATAATAAGAATATTTCGAAATATTTAATTTCCAAAACAACGCCGCGCACCACGACTAAAATGTTTTAAATAATAATAAATAAATATTAAGTCGGTTCTGGCCTTCTGGAAAAAAACGACAATATTATTGTCGGATGGTAAAAAACAAATTATACAGAATTTTTTTTTTTTTTATTTAATATAGCAATAAAAAAAAAGGTTATTCGAGTATACGTATACCTAATAGAAAAGACGTCTTGTATTTTTTTCTTATATAATATGGATTTAAAAATAAGAATTATTTATCTACAGACTGCAGCACAAATATTTAACAGCATTTCATTGTAATTTATTATATTGTAAGAATCTGTGTTACTTTTTAATTGCTTGCCTTGCAGCAACTGAGAAAAGCAATACGTTTTATGTTTTCCCAGTAGTATGTTGCGTATTTAAGAAAACGAAATTGACATCATAACCACCAACATGAAAATTAGTAAAAATTATTTTGAAATAATTTATATTCCGATTCAAGTGTAATATATAAATGAGTATAAAAAGAAGATGGAAAACAAGGCAGCAAAAAAAAAATGTCAAAACATTATACTATTCGTCCAAAATTTAATAGGTAGGTAGCAAAAAAAATGGCAGAATTTAAACAGCAACAAAAATAGTCAAACAACTATTAGGGAATATGAGGTTTAAAACATTTCACGTTGATAACAAAATAAATTAGGTAAATAAAACGATAAGATTTTTCAAAATAATGCAATAATAACGAGCAATTTTTATACGGTTTGTTCTTTGCGAATCCCGTGAGAAATAATTTGATTAAATCGGTTTTATGTTTATTAATGAAAGTCAGATATCATTTTCCACACAAATTACAAACTGGCATTAATTACAACAAATGCAGATGAATTAATACCAAATTTCGAACAGAGACCAATGAAAAAATGTTTTCACTCTACGGGTATATATATACAAAAATCGGAATTATATCAAATGAAAAGTACAGGAAAAAACCAAGTTTAAACTTTTATAATTTAACTATACATACATACATACATACGAATTAACATAAATGTGATCTTTATAACATAAAAAACTCATTTCCGATGTCAAGTTTTAAATTTATAAATATTTGTTTAAAAAAAAGCATTGTCATGCTACACATCGCTATTCGCTATTGCTGAGTTGTTTATTTACGTATGACTAGTCAATATGTCCCAAATTCAAGTAGGGTCTATAGCCATAATTTTGATTAACAAAACAGAAAACGGGAAATCTAGAATATTCGAAGAGTAATTTTCCCAAACCAAAATCAATGTTTCAAATTTTTATTAATTTTGTTGGTTTTAGATTTCTATATAAAAGTAAAATAAACAAATCGTCTTAAAATTGTTTATTGTTAGATATGATAACTTGGAAATTTAGCATGTTTGTAGGATTTTCCTAACTTTTTTTTGTTAAGAGGATACACACTCATTTTAACAATATTAAAATACTTTCACGCTCTAACTACTACTTCTCTCTGAATAATCGCAGTCAAAATTCATAAAAAAAAATTATGAAAGTTGAGAATATTTACTATGCATGAGCGTAGTTTTATGCTTTGTTTTTTTTTTTTTTTTTTTTTTTTAGTTTGGAAATTTCACGATTTTTAATCACGGATTTTAAGCTTTCAAATAATTATTATATTGAAAAAAACACTTTCAGACACAATAAATATTCTCATCTTTTAAATAATTTTTAACTTTAATATTACAAAGAAAAGGTGTAGTTATAGAGCGTAAACGTGATTTTTAACAAATATTCAGATAAGATAATAATAAAAATAGTATTGACACATGACTATTTTTTAATTCCTTTAAAAATATAATTAGGTAGATATTTTTAAATTGTTGGACTTTCATTTTTTATAAAACCATAAAAATTACCTACACAGAAACCCTTAAAACACGGATGTATAATATCATACTCTTAATTGAATACAATTTTGAAAACGCTATTCAAAAAATATAGGTAGTGGAAATTGATTCTAGTTCTATCGGTCCTAGGAAATATGGACTTAGTTGTACGTTAAGATAAAACCTCGTCAAATCGGCAGCGACCGTTTCCACCCCGCAACCTCACCAATCAAACCGCACTACGTTGGCATACATAGCCAATATTTGACTGTTCTCATACACATATACGCTAAGGTATAACCGCGTTATTTTGGGTAACGCTGTGTAATTGAAATCTGCGCGTGACAGATGAGTTTTCGTCTGCCACCTGGACTCTTTCATAACGTATATAGGTGCATGTTTTTTAATATTTGAAAACAAATAATTGAATTCGAAAAAAAATTATGAGCAAAATTTGAAATATTAGTTTCCGATATACTTATAACAATTATTCTTTACTTTTTACTTTCTTACTTCTGTTCTAATTTTTCTTTACGCTTAAGACAACTATACTGGGAAATTCGAAAAATGACCTCTTTAAGGTACCAACTACATTGAATTTTCTATCAAAAATATTTTTACCCAAGAACTCATGTATACATATATAAAAAATAATTTTAAAAACCACTGTAAATTTATTAAACCAATAAGATACGCTCAAAATCTAAAAAAAAAATCTACCTATTCTTAAATACGAAAATAGACCAAAAAAAAAAAGTGAATGTTTTAGGTTGAAAAAATCCACAATTTACAGGATGGTAAAAATTTAAATCTTAATTTCTTTAGTTTTTACACACATGACCCTTTTTCGAAAAGGGTTGAGCTATAGGTGAGTTGTGAGAAATCAGATACGACCATTTTCATAGGTAGTTAAAGTAATAATAAAACTTGCCCCTTCACACACTGTTAGCGCGCGCGTTTGGTCCGTCCATCCCCTCGGCGTCACGACTATTTTTTTTTTTATTGGTATTTGGGTCGACGGTGATTGATCGACGTTGGCCGGCGGCGGCGGCAGCGTCCGATCTCGAAGATTTGTTGATTTTTTCCACTACTTCTCTCTCATTCCTCCACGGTTTTTGTTCGCTTTACTTCACGCATATATTATATATATATATATATATATATATATATACTATACACATACTATTATATACGTGCCCGTACACTCTACTTCCACACACTTTTCCCTAGTTGTCGTCGACGTCGTTTTATTATTAGTAACGCTTTTTTAAACGATGCAGAAAGGTGTGCGGTGATGGAAAAATCTGGCCGGCAGACAAACTCGGGCTCGTCAAGGTGTACGGCGGCGGCCGTTCGCCACCCTGTCTGCGCGTGCCAACAAACGCGGTGCGCCCGGCGGGCGACTATCATCTCTTCGCTATTAATAACCCCATCGAGGGCCGCCGCCGGATTCCACCACATATTAAGCGCCCCGCCGACCCGCGTATACAACAACATGCCGATGAAACACCTGATGACACGGCCAACTCGCCAAAGGAACTGTAGAGAGGCTAGCTGTACCACACCACACGAAATAATCACATAAAATATATAGAAGAGCTTATAATATCGCGTTTGTGGATGTAATTAATGATTGCGCGTTATATGTTACATGATTATGTGTCCAAAAAAATGTGTTCTTATCAAAAAAAATTGAAACCCCAACTTATACACTGACGTTTTAACGACAAAAAAAAAAGTAGAATCTAGTACCGCCCTGGCATACTACTGGTAGGTTTGTTAAATAATCAATATATTGATACTTAAGTGCAGCTATTAGTAATAATTAGGTTTTAGCTTTGTTTTTGCATAATTTGATAAGAACTTTCCTGTCCGCTTTTCACTTTAGTCGTCGCGCGACCATTATTCTATCTACTACCGTAGTCATAATAATGTATAAAATAATATTCTATTTATGTTGACCACTTCTTTGCGGAGTAGAAGCCTATATATATATATATATATATATATATTATTATGACATACGCGATCCACAGAGAACGGGCTAAGCGAGCGTGCGTATACGCGTGTCAACGTACTCACCGTCACCGTTGTATAACAATGGCGAGTTTACGCTACCGTGGCGGGCGGCCGCCTTATCGTCGGTGTGGAACAAAATGCAATATGTACGGCGGACACCGCAACCGCGTACACGCATAGTACACGGCGCAGATAGAACCACCGCTGTCTAATTGGCACCGAAAAGTACACCCCCGACGTATTATTACACGCCGTCAAGACACCGTTGTCGACGTCGTTAACAGAGATTAAATACCGCGCGGCACGGCGTAGGAGACCATAATATACCGCCAATCGAAGCCGTCGGGGTGGCGACGGGTGGTGACGAGGATTTTGGCAAGTGCAAAATTCAATTACGTAATAGTTTTCGAAAACCGCTAAACACAATAATTTTGCTCCACCCCCCCCTCCCCCTACCCCGTCACCAACGCAGACGTAACGTCCGTCGAAACATATTACTCTTCTCGTTGGCCCCGTGGTGATTTATTTCAGTTTTCTCGTAAACTACCATATGATTTAATGTTGCAATTAAACTTTGAAAACTTTTATAACAACGACCGTTTATTTGTTAAAGTACCTATATAAAATAATAGTAGTGGCCGTACATTGTTTGCGTATCATAATTGTTTATTTTGACATTTTTTGTACATCATATATATGTGTATCATCTGATTACCTACCTATTTTACGTTTCTATAAACATACCTTATATAAGACATTTTATTTCCCCGTTGTTTCTGTTCGTTTATCTGTCAATAGCTACTAGTAAAATTGTTTATGGAATTGCAGTTTAATGTTTAAAATACATTACGTTTGCAGTGGGGTACCAATTAGATACATGTCTTGTAAAAATAAATCCAAAAATTAACTCTTTAAAACACAAACTAAAATTAATTTTCCATCAAAAAGCTCATTACCCAAAAACTTCTGTTTATTTTACCCGAAAAGTACATAATATCTTATGAACAACGATACAAACGATGCACAATATTTTAGTGCAGTTAAGAAAACGCAAAATCGTTGACATTAAACGTTTTTCATTGTGGTGTTGTTATTTAGTATTTTTAATATAAAGTACCAAAAGGCTATAGTATAGTAAGTATATAGAGCATACCCGGTTTTATTTAGACATTTTAAACATATTCATGTCAATAGAACCCATTATTTAGATTTTAAAATTTGAGTCGAGGCGAGAGAGAGCTAGTGGTTTTATAATGATGTTAATTTTCTTTTTCTTTACATAAATAATATAAGATTTTCAAAAAATATCGTTAAAGATGTCTCCTAAATGTTATCTTCTAAACATTCTACAATAAGCGATATTTAACTCAAAAATAATTTTTAAAGCAGTTTCTTTTTTTCTTTTTTTTTGCATGAACATATTTTTTGTTATATTCCTTACTACTAAAATGTACTGATATACAACGTCAGATTATGGATTTTATGTACATACGTGTAAATTTATACACATTTATTATCTAATAAAAACGGTGTCAATCGATGATTTTGAAATTAATTCGAAAAAACACAAATTCATATTATGTAGTACCTATATAGCTATAATGAGTGCAAAGTTTATAATTTTAAAAAACTATAAGTTATCACTAGCTAAATATTTTGTAACCAGCTATGTATAAAACCGTATACTAGTTATAGATAGAGAAATATTATATCAATTTTTAGAGATTAGGACCAAAGAAAACAGACAAAAACTTATGACCAATTTGAAAATTTCTTACTAATGTTAGCAGAAACGTGAAAAGAAAAGTTACTACAAATACCAAAGATCCCTGATGAAAAATACCAATTTAATTTTTATTAAAAAATCAAGATCTAGTCGAAAATGTTTTCGTCTCATCTGCGTGTGAAAATAATACATGTATATTATATGAAATAAATTATATTTGACGAATCAATAAATCAAAAACGACAAAAACATAGAATTAAATCCCTGAGCAATATACAATTAATTTTAATGAACACAAACATACGTATATAAATTATAAACAATTGTTACCATAATAATCTGTATAATTAACAGTTCGTAAGTGTATATAAACAATATAATTAGTATATTTGACATACATTATTTAAAACACAATTCATTGTTCCGCTTTCTTGCCTTTTTAACACAATAATTTAACTGTGTTATACGAAGAGAATGTACCCAACCATAATTAAAATTTAATTCAAAGCCATCTTAAAACAAAAAAACATACTGTATATCATTAAGAAAATACTTGAGAAATACTATTTAAAATTGTTTTCAGAAAAAACTACTAATTTTATAACAAAATATATATATTTTTTTTTAAACGTATGACGCAGTTATCGAGTGGTATACTCTTTACTCGCTTCGGTACCTACTAGTCAATGTCGTAATATTTCGAGTTTGAAAACAATAGTAAAATATTCCATTCATAAAGCGATTCTGTAAAGTTTGGCATATTATATGGGTTCCTAAAAATATGATAAAATACAAAAGTCCTACGATAAAATGTTGAAAATTATCTGATAGGAAAATATTTATATGATAGTGTTAAAAATAAAATAAAAGCGTATAGGTACGTTACATATTTGAAAATTAAATTTCTGACATTTCAAAATTAAAAGAATTCAGTAAGTATTAGTTAGGGAAAAAAAAGTACACTATAATATTATGTACAATAAAACATGTAATATACTCGTAGATATATTATATGAACATCATTAGTGTTTTCTTGTGTTTGACGTGGAAAAAAAAATAAAAATAAAGAGAATCAACTTTTTGACCTGTAATTTCATCCATTCCAGACAAAATTAAGATCGATATTCTTCACTTTTTTGAGCCAACTATACCACTTGCAGCAATTTAGAGCACTTCTCGTGTAAACGACGAACACTTTAGAAAATACCAGGGTCAATTTAACAAACATACAAACAAATGAATGTTATAATATAGTATTACACTGTAACTGAAATAATAAACAAAGAATTATATGTACCTATATCAATTCTTTCATAAATTAATTTATACCCATATTACATTTAATAAATGTATTTCAAATCGTCAGACTTTCGTGATATTTTTTAAAAATGTCAATAGTATTAGTGATGTGAAGATATGACACGTTGTTTAAAACCTGTTACACTCATGCGATTTCTTATAAATATCCGAGAATAGTAGATTGGATCAATTTTCGGGTTACTTAGGTATTCTGTCAACCTATTCGTCGGAAACATTTTAAGGATGAATGATTATTTTGTATAAAGCGAACGCCAGTTTCCGATGGAGTCCAAATATTTTTAATAATTAATTAATTAATAATATTATTTTCGATAAAATACATAAGCCGAGGTATACGAATTGCACTAAAAAATAATTCTACTAATGAGGTGTTGTACTCAAAAAAAAAAGGATAAACTTACAAGATATCACGTTCAAACCGATTTACAAACTCAAGGTTTCGGACTCAAAAGGTGTTCAACTTACAAACAGTCTCAACTTAAAAGGTGTTGCACTCAAGTTAGTGTAATTTAATGTATTGAAAATAATATTCTATGACATAACTACAATAACCAGTATTCCGAAAAGCATTAGGTATATTAGGAATCTAATATAATAATAAACGAAATTATTTCGACGACAAAAGATGAAAATGTCTCCCATTTTTGGCAATAATATAGATAACTTGGCCAATATAATGAAATTATATATATAAATTAATTTTCGTGAAAATTATGCAAAAATTATCAGAAATAGTACGTTTAAGGGAAAAAATCTAAAATGAGCACATTTAGGAAAAAAGCAAAGTAAAATTTACTTCAGATGTATTATTTGTCTAAACTTATTTAGAAAGCTACAATTATGGAAATTCACGAGCATGTTTATTACAAAATATAATAAATTATTTGATTGGCATGTGATTACACAACAACGAAAAATATAACGCAAGACTATTTTTGAATTACTTTTAAAATATATTTATATATTTTTCATTTTTCAACAAATTTCACAAAAATTGCCTCTATAGAGAACTTTAAAGCAGGTGTTTTACATCCTCTTAATAAAATAAAAAATGCATATTAGTAACTCATTTTAAATATACCAACACAAATGTATTTACGAATGCATCAATATAACAAAACATATTAAATCACTTATGACGCGTGCGGATAAACAAAATATAATATTATTTCCAAAATAACAGATCTAAATACATTACATTATATTACAGATTGTTATTTTAAATATCTGTATGTTTAAGTGGTTTTAGACAGTTTTAAACAGTACACCTCCATTTTCAACTAAACAAAACAATACTTTTTCAGTATCATTTAAAAATATATAATTTAAATATAACTGTAGACGATTTTTTTCAACATTTTCCATAAATTACATATATTTTATGAATTGTTTATCTAACAATAATTCTAACACGATAATTTAACTATATCAACCATACAATACAATATGTATTTAAGAAAGAAATTTAACACGATCTTTACGAAATTTAGTAACTTATTATTTGATCAGTCAGAATAACAGATAAAAACTAACCTAATAAATATACGAATATTGAGTAAAATATATAGTGTATGAGAATAAAGATCTTACTATTTTTGTCAGAGGAGAAAATTGCTCAACATGTTACCACGTAGTTTTTTGCATCCAATCATTTATTCTACGACAAAATATTTACTACTATCCCGATTCCTGGCAATAATATAATGACCGACATATTTATATGGAGATTGAAAATACTCATTGGTGCAAAATTGAATACTTGGCACACGTTTATTAAAAATAAAAATTTAAACGCCAGTGTTCGACAAATCAGACAGAAAAAATAAGTGAATAATAAATCATTAAAAAATATATCATCAAACAGATAAATAAGATGTATAAATTATAACACTATATTTTTTATATACATATACCTATATATATATTTTTTATTTAATTAATAATTATAATAGCTCAACAATTACTAAATACAACTATAAAAAATAATTTAAAAATAATTACAAATACATAATAAAAATACTAATGTTAAATTACGAAACCGTAAGAAAGGAATAAAATAAATAACTAGAATAACAGTTTCAATTGATGTAGGGTTAAGGATATTATTAGAGATTAATGGAGAAATATCAAGATTGGATCATTTTTTAATAAGATGGAACGCTCTAACGTAAATGCAGAGCAGTCAAAAAATAAATGAACAAAATCACATTAAATTTCCTCGACGTGATAAGTGCAAAGAAAGGAATTATTGAGGCCTAAATAGAAAGCGTGAGATGTGAGCCGATTGTGTCCCAGTCTACGGCGAGAAAATGTAATTATTTGAAACCGGGAGGAAGATTTTTAAACCCGGGAAATTTCAGAGTAGTGGGGGGGGGGATATTTGCTTATTCCAGGTAGCTAAGTGAGGAGAGGAGGAGAACCACTTATCCTGCCAAACTTTATATATGGTTTGATTAAAATATGGGAGAATATCCTGGAAAGGACTTAAAGAGCTGGTTGGCGACATACATATTTGGGGGACACAGCTAAACAATAGGCTTTTTCGTTGGCAAAGATACAGACATGACCTGGACACCATACAAATTCAAAATTAATGCTTGAAAGACTGAGAACGTGCAAAGCTGATTTGATGTTGAGAGAAAGGTGAGAGTTGGATGATTTAAAAGGATTAGAATAAAGAGAAGTTATGGCTGACAGCGAATCGGACACAATGAGGAATTTATCAGAAATTAAGAATAGATTAACGTTAAGTGCCATTAGAATAGCATAATATTCAGACATAAAAGAGCAAGAAAAGGGAACTTACCAGCCAGGAGACGTGAACATATCTAGGGGGCAAACACAATCAATTTCCATACAAATATTGGACGTAGTCTGAATAGCACCTATTATGGTGTGAATGTAGGAAGCTAGCAAAGAGTTTAGTTTGTTACAATGAACAAGAGAAGTGTATGAAAACAAAAATAAACCATAGTCCACCTTTGAACGTATAAGAGATTTGAAAATAAGAAGCAAGGAAGGATGAGAACCCCACCAAGTACCTGCGATTGAACGTGGTAAAATGACCCAATGAGAGATAAATGAAAAAAGGTCATTGTAATGAGGGACCCATCTAAGTTTAGCATCCAACTTAATAAGACCTAGAGATACCTTACCGTGTTGGATGGAGTAATAGCTTTACCATCCAGCATGATTATAGGTACAAGGTATATAAAAATGAATAGTTAGTAATTCGACATTTTGTATTATGGTTAAAATGATTATGAAACAATACAAAATGTTCTTAAATAAATACTAACTAAAATGGAATATAAAAAACTAAAATGCAAAAATTCATTACAGAAAATATAATTAAATTACATGAAAACTAAACATCAATGTTTAAACAATTTAATTTGATTTAAAAATAATTATCATTATTTTAATTATTAACTTCTGTTGTATTCAAATTATTTAATTTACAAATCAGTATGATATTAGTGTTGGACAATAAATAGATACTAAAATATCAGTCTTAAATAAATTATAATTTATAAAAAAAAAAATAATGTTTAATAAAAAATAAAAAATAAGTAAAATAGTTATAATGTATCTATAGGTTTTATGAAATCATTTAATACTTAATTTTTTTCATTGTAATAAGTGTTTTTATTGATTTTAATTGTAGACAAATTGTATTTAAAATAGTTATTTTCCAAATTTCCCAATTTTTTTCTATTTTACTTATATTAGTGACTTGCTCTATCTATGTTGTGATAACTAAAACATGGATTCAATTAGAAATGATTATTCACCAACACAATGTTTTGAACATTATCCAGAAATGTAATACAATATGTAAATAAATACAAACAAATTAAACTCATCAAAATTATATTAAATATAAAATACTACTCATATTAACTTTCCTATGGTTCATAATAGAAACTAAAAATATATTCTTTACAAAATCATTATTATTTATTGATTTACCAACTTCATTAATTATAATTGATATATATTATATATAGTTATATATAGGTATTATTATTAATTCTAATAAGTGGTACTAATATCATTAAATTAATACACATATGGTGAAACATACCTGTATGTCAAATGGAGTCATAACATTTCCCTGAGAGTCAATAGCACCCTGTTGCTGTTGAGCATTGCTGGCATGGTAAGAGTTGATGTCCATTTGTTGTGGATCACCTTGGACTTGAAATTGTTGGTGTAAAGGCATAGTCATTCCATGGTGATGATGATTCATCATTTGTCCTTGGTGTAAAGCGCCATGCAGACTGTCAATCACCACCACGTTGTTGGCACCAGCATTAGCCACTTGGTTGCCTGACACTGCACTCATTGCATTTTTGTTGATTTCTTCTTCACTAGGTGACGCTTGTCGGCTAAAATACAAAAAAAAAAATTAGGTAATTAATAAACAAATTTATAATAAATTCATAAGTGACAACACTATAGATAGTAATTATTAATAATATTAATATTTTATAAATAATTCAAATATACACTTAGTAAGTTGGTAATAATATAAATTGCAAATTGCGATCAATGATATATATATATATATAATTACTAATAAAAATATTAATTAAACGTATTAATAATAATATCATAGTAATTATAATTGAACATACACAATAGGAAAACTATTTCTCACTATTGTCTTATGTTGCTTACAATAATAATGTAAATACCAATATCATATGTTATTACTAGTTCACTACGCTACCTATAACAAAACTGCATAGTATTTACTATTTATTATAATTTTTATTAAATATTATATGGTATTTTCACATTGATTGTTCAATTATATCAGTCTAATTTAATTCTGATCAACAAAAGATATAAACAAGTTTTCAAAATGAATGATTCTAATATCAAACTATTAACCATAGTAAGTTTTTCATTAATTCATAAACAAGTGTCGGAACTCAATATAATAGTATTTAAGGCAGCCATTAATTAAAGTTAAATATGGCATAAAGAATCAAGGCGCAACTACTATTCTTATCCAAAATTTTGAAGATCAGTAAATGTTACATTCTCGTCAATAATCATTATTAAGAAATATGATATTACCATTTGAACATTTAATTAATTGACAAAAATATTATTTTATAATATAGAATATAACAACAATGAACAATAAGAAACAATTCATTTTAATAATCGTAATCATACATTTATTTTATTTTACAACATATAAGATGTAAATAATATTATTATTGTAGGTAACATACAAACACCAAAAAATGTAGCATGACATTATTATAAAAATTTTCATGAAATTAAAGACTCAATAACAGAACTCTCTGTAGACACTAATTTTCAATTTTCAGTAGTATTTCAGAGTACTTAAAATATACCTGGCAAGTAAATTCATTTTTTAATACACTTATACTATCATTCTTTTATATAGTAATATTTATTTCTGTTTATTATTTTGTAAAATCTAAATATTTAAATATAAATTAATTTATCCAGCTCTACAAGATATGAGTGTTGATATTGAGTATCAAGTATTATAGAACCATATAAATAAAAGTATCTTATATTCATAATAACAAATAAAAAAAAAAAACGCTAAATGTTTACAATCAAAATAATTTGGAGCCCAAATTAACAATATATAATATGAAAATAAAATAAAATAAGAAAAAATTCTATTCAGTTACATTAAAAAAGTACTACACACCAATTTGTAATTTTACAGTTACATACAGTTTTACATTTACATACAGTTGTCAATCTTTGACAACTATGTAGGTATGTTTAATGTACATAAAACAAAATTATTGTTATCCATAAGTCTAGAGATAAAATTAAGATTTAATACACCCGTTATTAAATTTTAATATGAGAATATTATCTGCGATCTATAATAATATTTTATGTCCAAATGTGATGCAAGTATTTTTTAAATTAAATATACTTATACACTAATAACACATAAATATAAAAAAAAAAAAGATCAAGATAAAAGGCAAATATTTTTCTTATCATCGAATGGTCAATTAACTATTTATATTTTTATATTATTGATAGAAACCCCAACAAACCCAATAACACATGATGAGTAATAACACATAATATAGCTATATAAAATTTAAATAATAAAAAACATGTTTGGTAGTTAAAAAATATATAGATTGGAAATATGAATATATAAATAACCCTAAATTGTTATATAAAATTAAAATTAAAAGAAAAATGATAGTGTATCCTCACAAGAAATTTTTAAGACTGTTTAAAGGGAGCTGTTATGCGAGTAGTCTGTGGAGTACCTAAGAAAGATGATAGAAGCAGTTGCACTCTAAAATTTATGTTATCCAACACTAATGGAGTTTATTTTGTCTTCAAATAATTAATATATAGTAGAATCCACAGTTTTGGTTCTATAGATATTTAATTGGCTATCAAAGGACATGTGAATAATATTTTATTAAAATTTTTAACTTATTTTATATCATTGATTCTTTTAAAAGCTAAAGTATAAATATATAAAAAAAATAATTATTATTTCTTAATATATTTTATAAGATATTTATAAAATTAAAAAAGCCGCTAAAACAGAATATTTGCACACATTTCATTTTCCTACACATGAAAAACAAACTGTAAAAAATACAAATTATATACACAAGTATTAAAATACCTATACCACTTTTATATAGTTTATCATTTGAGCAAATTTACTTTTAGATGCAGTGTTTGAAAAAAAAAAAATAAAAAGCATGTTATACCAAATTTAAGGATAATCTATAAAATGAAATAAAATAAACCCCATTCTCTAGGTAAAATTATTAATTAATGTACTGTGTAAATATTTACTCTTGTATCAACTAAAACAATAATAAAAAAAATACATTTCAAAAATAATCTTGCCATATTACAAGTTTGATTGGACAAACAAGATAAAAGTACCTAAGTGATATCAACTATAATTGGAAATTATAATAAAATTATTAATAGCAATTGTGTAAGTTTTAGAATTAATAATAAATATGAAACATCAACCTATTAACCTATATTTGTATTTGTATATAAATTTAACTTACTATTATTGTGCAAAATTAATTAACAAATAAATATAATATTTAAATAAATAAGATAAAATATCTAAATATAAATTTAGATATAAAATATTTAAATGCTTTATATTATATTAACTTTAGATTTAATATAAGGATATAGATAATAGATCTTAATATAATATAGTTGATTATTTAAATATTTAAAAAATATTATAAATATATATATATATAATGACATAGATACTATAAATACACAAATATAAAAATAAAAATTAAGAATATTCTTTTACATTTGAAAAAAAAAACAAGTTAACTAATTAATCAAAAACTAAAAATTCCGGAACAATATTTTACAACCCGGCTGGCCATGATGGTCACTTTAATTTGAACAAAACTTCACAAAATAAGATCTGTGTAGCATAATTTTGTATATATTGCCTATAAGATAGAGACAGCAAATATGGAAGTAGCGTTGTCTTAATACCATCTAAATAGAATTTATAAGACTTACAGTAATTCAAATATATTGTATGGTTTTCACTATGTATGAAAAGAAGAGCAAGATTATTAAAATTATTATATTAAGCCAATATAAAAAAGTAGCAACTTGTAAGAAAAAAATAAACATAAAATTAACTAATAAAAATACAATTAAAATGAGAACACAACAAGAATACAAATTATAATTTAACATTTAAATTACAAATTACAAAAATAAAAATAAATGCTTATATAACATATGAGTTAATTTATGAATTAAATGTTTTAGATAATATTCACTTAGTAAAGATAAAATTAAAAAATGTAATAAAATGAAATTAATTTTTATTCCGTGTATTTGTGTACATTCAAACCATCAATATTATAATTTTGAATCATACATGAATACAATGTACTTTAACTTAATTTATATCTAAATTAATACTAAAATATATTTAATTTTTAATTTATTTAAAATTAATGTTAAAGAAATATTTCTGTCCTCCAAACTGATAGATTAATCATAGATATTTATATTTTATATTTAAATTTTAAACTAAATGCCATAATTAATTGTCTGTTTAACACAATTTTACTAAATAAGAATACAGAAAAAATGCCTATAATCTAAACAAGTTAAGATGATGACCAAGGAAGTCATATACATGCTACCATTCCACAGTGCATCAATCATCATATACTTTTAACATTTATCGTATATACTGAGTCCATTATATTAATTTATAAATTAATTTAATAGATGATTTAGAACTTAAATATGTTATGCTCAAGTTATAGAAAAATTCAAGAGTATTATAAGTACAATAATAACAATAGTTATGTACCACCATACTTTTAATAGCAGATAAATGTTAAGTCTCTATGTCATTATTAGTAGTCAATATATGATAAATCAAATGGCCACCTTGGTCATTTATCTTACTTGATAGGACTATAAATGTATAGTTTATAAAATTGAATAATATTAAAAAATGTTTTGAGGACTATAAATAAAAATACAAATAAAAGAGGTTGCATTTAAATATAAAAATTCATTCGATACCAATATACTTTTAGTAAAGATTTTTTTCATTTTATATTTCATAATAATAAAAACTAAATATAAAACAATATTTTTACAGCCAGCCTATTTACAATAACATTCTCTTTACATGACTATAAATTAATTGCATTTTTTTATGTTAACTTTAATAATATCTAATTTGGTAACTGAACTTGGAAGTTATACATAAGATAATGAATTTGTATTCATTTGTATTATTACAATTAATATAAACATATAAGGTACCACTAAATATAACAACCTTGAGTTGAAATGATATTTTGGTAATAGCAAAAATCTAAGTGCACATAATGAGACAATTTCTAAAATATTTTAAATAATTTGTAACCGCATTTTGTTGTCTATAAAAAAAAACAGTACCTAAAAAGTAAAAGTATATTCTTATAAGCTTTAAACCTTATTATAACATAATCCCAAAAACATTTATCACAATAATATAAAGGATACTTTTAGTATTTGGAAAAACACTACGGAAGACAACAATAACAAATACCGCTTGAATAACTTTAAAAACGTATTTGTTTTACAATTGATTATATATATTATACACTATATAAATTACTCACTGGCTTGTATTTCTTTGGCGGGACAATTTTCCTATCATAAAACACTTTATAAATTATTTAGTAATAACACGTTTAACATTTAAGCAAATTGCTTTAGACTCCCAATATACAATATCCTCTACCAGTATTATTATAGATTTATAACTGTGATATTCAACTCACAATGTCCCTGTCAAAAGTAACTATCGACTATAAGTGATTTCAATGTTAAATACCATAACAAAATACTTTATAAAATAAATACGGACCAATGAGCAAATAGTATATATAACCAATAATTTTACTTTACCATTAAAATTATACTAAAAGACTAGCCTTTATTTTAATTTGTAATAACGCACATGGGGTAAAATATTATCCCAGCCATATTATATTATTAGATAGTATATTTTTTACTAAATATGGATACAAATTTCTTTGTACTTCAATATAGTCGAACATCATATCAAAATGAATTATTTATATTATTATAGGCGAAATATTTGGCTAAGTTGTTGAAATATTGAATATATAACATTAGTTGAAAATTATAAGATGGAAATTTAGATACCTAATACACACTGGAAAATCATAATAGGGATATAAAATATAGTTAATGATAATGGTTTAATAATTATAATAAATGATATAAAAAGTTTTAATAAAAACATAATATTTTTAAATATATTTAGTAAAAATTTAAAAATTAACAGATTAACAAAAAAATATTTATATATGTATAATATTCTTATAAAAATAAAAATTAATTATATATAAAAAAGGAATATTCATAGAGTATTCAAAAAAGGATTATAAATAACACAGAATAAAAGAATTATAATGGTCAGAGGTCACTGATAGAATTCACACAAGGTAGCATAGGACGGCGGCAAAATCAGTCTCCATGTTTTTGGATGCAATGTTATCGTTGTTTAAACTATGTTAGTTAGTACCACGGATATTAGATATTATTATTAACCATAAAGCCTGGCCTCAACTTGTATCATTTTGTTTCGAGTGAAATACTCTTTCTGATTATCTCATATTATCATGTAAGATACATTTTGATCGTATTTACTAAGATATTATCGGAATTTCCACGGATATTTCATTCAACTTTAAGCATTGCTGGTCATAGCTGGTTACGTCATATTTAAGTCATTGCAATTAAAAATCCATTTACATTATTACCATATTATTTTCTATGATTATTACAATGTATAAATTTTTAAAAAATAATTAGTTAAAAAAGTTTTAAAAATAATTAAATATATTGCAATATTAATATTAGCCTTGTGAAGGTAAATAATAAATACATTTTATACCTAATGAGTTAGTTGAGTAGTCATGTTGTTTTTTTTTTTTTTTTTTTTTTTTTGTACATGTGAACTAAAATTTGTCCAATTTTACATTTGCTCAACTAAACAATATAAAATAATATTAAATATATCTAATAAAAATAAATGAAAAATCATGTTTATATTACCTATCACTAAATTTTTACCATTTCATTATGTTTCATTTATTATTTCATTTTTTAATTTATAACATTAATTAATGCACTAAAATACTAAAATATCAACTATAATGTACTATTAATAATATAATAATAAATATCACAGCTGATTGATTAAAATTTCCTATTTCTCAAGCACTTCTTAGCACAAGCACAATACACTTCATACTAAACTACTATATAATAACTAAAAATTAATTTGTACAGAGTCTTTCAACGAGATAAATTTCTATACATTGAAATTTATCTATTTAAAATATTTTTTAATCAAACATAAAACATAAATAAACTTTTGGTCTAATAAAAACGTGAGCATAACTTTAGATACAATTTTATTTTATTTATTTACAATTTTATTTTATTTATTTACAATTGATTCAATTATACAAACATTCACAATTATTATACATGAGTATAATAAATATAAAAATTTAATAAATTAGTAAAAATGTAGCTTTTTTACACCTTCCTAATAATTTTCTTGCTTGTACCACAGAACGGAACTTGGAATATTCTTCTTCTTCTTCTTCAGCTTCTCTCTCACCTATTTGGGGTCGGCCACCCTGGTCCTACACTTCCACTTAACTCTTAACGCATCTTCTTTACTTACTCCCACCTTCCTCATATCACTCGCCATTACATCCCCCCATCTCTTTTTCGGTCTTACCCTCCCCCTTTTACCAACAACATACATTTCCCTTACTAATCTTACTGCCTCAGTCTCTTCCCTCCTTACTACATGCCCGAGCCATCTTAATCTATTCTCTCTCATTTTGTCTACTATTGAAGCTACCCCTATACTACCTCTGATATACTCATTCTCTGTTCTATGAAACAGAGAACTAATGGAACTTGGAATATATTATTATAATTATTAAAAAAACATTCTGTACTTTTTGGTCAGGATGACAGGATAAAATATTAATGATAAGAAATTAGTGATAACACCGCATTCTATGGTTAAAATCATGGCTAAATTTCTAGGCATGTCAGCAATTCGAACTGCGCGTGTATACTATGTCACCTACCGATGAAATTAATATTATATAGATATACGATCATTGGTCTACGTTTAAAAATCCTTGGCAGTTACAATTTACAAAGTCACAATTTCTGTTATTATCCCATAAATGGCACAACTGGAAGAAAAAGGAACTACTGCTGTCACACCTACATATTTAGCCATGGTTAAAATGACCCGACCGTAGCATGTTTAAAAATTTTAAAAAAAACTATTTGTCCCTGTTATATTGTTATCAGTGATAAATATTATTATCTATTATATATTGCATTAAAACACGATAATGGCACAATATTTTATTTTTTTTTAGTGGTCAACTAACCACGGTTTGAGAACCTCAATGACCTGACAGATCGGCGTCTCTATTATTGTTCTGCACTGATAGTGTCTATTATGATATAAACAATGTTAACATCACATCCGAAAACATGACAATTGATTTTGTGATATCAGCTTAGTGCCCATTTGCTGTATGTTACATCTAGTTTTTACCATTAGTCATCATAAAGTTACATATTTTTTATATATATATATATATTATGTAAATTCTTATTTTTTATAATATATATTTGTTTTTATAACATTTTAATTGTGGAGTAAATATTTACCCCTTGTGCATTACAACAAATTAAAAAAAGTATTTAACATTCATTTGACCAAAATGAACCAACAACACTAACTTGATGTATTTATCTTCGTCTAAGCCATTTTGTACAACTACCATTCCATTTTGTTGAACAGCGGAACAATTTCCATTTTCCATTTCTTTTTTGTTGCTATTTACAGAATCATAAGGAGAACCTGGTGGTTTGTCTTTTTCTTTTTTTATAGTTTCGCCATCGTTGCTCTAAAAAACCAATGAAAAAAAATGTAATAACTTTGTAATATAAATAATAATCTCCAACTGTACATACAATAACCAAATTTCTCATTCTAGGTTCAAGTGCCTCCATTTTATTTGGTGTACTGGCTAATACGTATTCAACCATCTTCATGCCAATTCCAGCCTCTGATGATCGTGGGGATAATATATTGCCTGAATCATTACCAACTGGGAAACCAGCACCTCTTCTCGCTATAAAAATAAATTAATAAATAAACAACTTTATTAAAATAAATAATATACTGAATATATAATGGACTGCTCACCATGTGAGTTGCCAATTAGATACAGCACACTACTATTCAGTATATTGTATATAAGTTTGTTATATATTATATAAAAATACATATTAATTAATGTGACTGATAAATAATAACATTAGTTACATTCTAAGTAACTTAAAGGATATAA
Source organism: Pemphigus obesinymphae (assembly GCA_025469235.1). Taxonomy (NCBI): domain Eukaryota; kingdom Metazoa; phylum Arthropoda; class Insecta; order Hemiptera; family Aphididae; genus Pemphigus; species Pemphigus obesinymphae. The sequence continues at coordinate 43,408 of JAIPRL010000929.1, read as the reverse complement.
ATACATGACTTATTAATAACATATTTTATAATAATAATTAAGAATATAAATGGTATTGAAATATTCACAATGTGTCCTTAGCACCATTACGGTGCGTCCAGGCTATGTATCCAAAGCAAACGTTGCTCGGATTGGTTTTAAGTCTGGTTTGGTGGATACCGATTCCATTCCAAGACACATATGCTTTGGTTTTGGTTCACTAGGTTCGCGAAACTTAAAGAAACGTTCGGCATTGGAAGTGCTTGATTTTTGGTCTAGGCAGGGTTTCAAAAATCAAATTTTTTCCAACGGCGAATTCAACCACACATGCATTGGTTTGTGCTGACTCGCATTGGAAACGTAATCTGGATGGCACCTTTAGATACATTCCAACTAATTTTTTTTTTATAAGTTATTTATTAATAAAATGTAAAATCATTTTTCCAATTATTAGTGCCTAGTGAATAACCTCAAAATAAAAAATAATTAAAAATAAAACGATTTCTAAGGGAATATAGCTGGGGTCTCCAAAATATTCACATCTGGCCCGCGAACAAGTTTTAACTGGTCTCCCAATTTTTATCTAAAAATGTTTGTAATATCTCACAACAGCATCATTAGTTAAAATTAAAATGTTTTGAAATAAATAGAAACAGATTGCCCAAATATACTATATTTTACAGCAGTTCGGTGGCCAAGCCATGTTTTTTATGACGATTTTTTGAGATAAGATATGAAGTTGAAAATAATCAACCATTGTTTTTTGAACCCATTTGAATGGGTTTGGAAATTGGCTTTTTTGTAAGCACAAACTATGTAAAATAACTATTCAAAAATATCTATTTTATATAATATATATAATATATCCATTTTACATCTATTTTTTAATTATTGTATATGGCCCTTGAATAAAAAACTTTGGAGATCTCTGGAATATAGGGTTTTGGAATTGGTCGGTTTTATAGGTAAACTCATGTAATCAGAAACCAAAATTATTCAATTTTTAGAACAAAAACAAAATAATAATTAATTGAAGTTTATGCATGGTTTCTTCAGAACAATTTTTTTTTAGTATTGTATTATTTTAACTTTTAACTTAATACTTTTGGATAATTAAACTCACTAATTTTAAATTATTTATTCGTTAACTTGTCCATCTTTGATAAAAGTTTTCCTAATATTATTATGAATCGTAGGCGTGTCTACGTGCCGTTCCTATCATACACAGGCATGACCTGCAAAATCAGCCGCAAATTAAAATTTTATCTGAATTACTATGTTCTGTGCTATATTACAAATATATTCATGACAACATTTATTTTATGTTAGGTTGTTTTGTCATGAATTTATTGTTTTATTTAACGTCTGTGGCTAATATAAATTATACTATTATAAATTTTGTTTTTTTAATGCCTAAGGAAAAACTACCCAAAATGACGAAAAAACAGCAAAAATATAATTTTGCCAAATCGAGATTTTTCATTTCTTCGTAATTTCGAAAATAATAACTTTAAAATCTTGAAATTTACATCGAATATTTAATTTAGTAATATATTCACGTTAATTAAAAATTTTTTTTTCAATTGTAGGCTATTTATAGACATTTTAGATTTTTGGGTTTCTAAGTTCTAAAAAGGGTAATTTTGGGTTTGAAGATCTGAACATTTTATACAACATTAAATATACGTTAGGTACTCTAATTAAATTCAAAAATCTCAAAAATCTGTAGTCACGATTTGTTTTTATAGTAAATTGAATTTTTTCAACAAAATTATCAATTATGAGGTATTTAAGTCCAAATAGTTGATAAAATTAGATTTTAATACCCAAAAAAATTTATTGTAACGTTAGTTGTGCATTACTTTAATTGTTCAACTAAATTTAAAATATCGTTGGGAAAAAAGTATTTTAGATTTTGAGCGTACCTATAGTGAGGGAGCTAGTGGTTTTCCAAGGATGTTTATTTTTTTCTACAATTACTCTATTAATATAATGTTAAATTTACTGAAAATATTAATATTAATAGTTATGTAAAGTACACCGAGGCTGCACTCAAAATCGTTTTTTTCGAGTTCAATGACTTTCATTGCTTTCAAAAGCAATACATCCACCAAGAGTAGGTTGGTTAAGTAGGTTAGGTACCTATCCTATCCGATAAGTGCTTCCACCCGACGAGTGAAGTGCACCTTATTTTAGATTTCATTGATAAATTAATAGCTTCTAAGCTTAATAAAACTATAAAAACTTCTAAGACGATTAATAATTGAATAATTTCCAAATTACAAATGTTAGAACAACATTTTATAATGTAATAATACTTTTCACCGCCATTCCTGTGACCAGCTGCAGTTCGTGCGAACGTGCGTTTTCAAAATTGACCGTCGTGAAAACAAAACTTTGCAGCACTACAACGGCTCATGAAAGACTTGAGTCACTAATTTTTTTCATTTTTACGTATTCAGAATTTAATACTTTCAATTTTGAAACAATTAATTACTTGTTTATGAGAGAAAAATGATAAAAAAAATATATATATATCGACCTTTTTTTGGGTGGGGGGGTGGGGGGGTTGCATGACTCGCGAAGAAAGTCTGTACACGCTTATGTTATGAATACTTAATTTTATATAAAATTCACCTAGACAATAATAACGTAATTAACCAGGCCCATTGCTAGAGTACAAAAAATCAAAGCGGCAAAATTTTGCTTTGGAACAGCAAAATTAAAATATGAATATTGACAATGAAACGACGATCACGTATTATTGTTATATAGGTAATTGAGAAAAAAAATTGATGGCCTTTTTTTTGCTTATTTATGTTTTTAAAGGCGGTATTAAAATTTTTGCTGAAGGCGGAAAATATCTAGCGACAGGCCTGTAATTAACTGGTTTGAACTAAAGTTGTAACCAGAAAACTAGAGAGCGATCTTATCGGTTATTTAAACCAAAATATAATAGAAAACAATAACCATTAACAGAAAAATAATTACGGTTTCAAGCCCCCAAGTCAAAATAAACATTTTTGACAATTTTAAAATTTTAATCTTCATAGAACATGTGTTATTTAAAACGGGAACCCATATTTTTAGTATTGAATTTGTATAGTCAAATATATTTTTAGAATTATTATTATTATTATTATTATTATTATTATTATTAAAATATATTATTTTTCTTTTGTATTACAGGTAAAACAATAAACATCAAATTTGGGAAACAGAAATAATAAATAACAACAAATCAAGATACAATATACAAATTCAATTTTTAATATTCGCCAAATATTAGTTAGATTGTCCGTTTTATTATTGTAAGCGCTTTGAAATCTTGTCATTTTTCATAATATTAAATTTTCAAACTATTTTTTTTTTTTTTATATATAAGTAATTAATAATAGTATTAATGAAAAAACGAAAATTGTAGCACACCATACAAACTCGTAATTTTTACAATGAAAAAAATAAAGTTTGATATACTTTGAATAACTTAAAATTAAGATGTCAGGTGTTTTTCGGAAAAATAGTTTTTTTGTACTATTTTATGGCGAACAATATAGTAGAACACAAAATGGACTTTTTATTTATTCAAGGTTATAAAATATATAATCCGAGCAACAGTGTGCATTTATTTCATAATAACATTCGACTTTCTGTTATATATTTTTTAATTTACACTATACAACAACACAATTATACAAAATAAAAATGAATATTAGAATATTTCCTTGCTGGTATTATATTAACACAAATTATGTATTCTAAGGACTTTTTAAATATAAATTGATGGCAAGACCGGTTTTGTTATTTGACTTTGCTGTATCTATAATAATGAAAATGAAAATATTGAACTGAAGACTGGTTCTCTTCTTATACATAATACTACGGGTACTACAGATAAAATAATGCCATTGAACTTGATATAATATATGTTAACACACAATCTACAAAACTAAATTGCCGTATATTCTAAACATTACTAGTATAGCTTAATGTTCGTAATACTGCTGTTTAGAAAATAACAATAAAAATAGATATTATAATTTCGTGAACAGTGTAGGATACGACGTAAGTAATATAAATAATAAATATAATTTAAATGTTTTATCACGAGACTAGGTATAAGTCAAGTTATTTATAAAAAAAATAACAAAATCATACGTTTGAATATAAACAATAATTCATAATTGAATATTTAAATAAGATAAATTTCCATACTATGTATAATTATAAAAAATTTAAATCAGCCCCTGAAATATTTTGATTATACTATTACACATTTAATCTATTTTTTATTTGAATGATCTTTTTTATTTTTCTCATTAACATTATAATATGTAAAAATGTAGAATTAGCTAATTTCGTACTATGCGTTAAACACTTTTCGTATTACAGAATGTATTATTAATTGTACTACATGCAATTTTAGGGACTGATTAAAATCATGTTATACTACAATTTTCTGCATACACTTTTAAAATTCATATTGAAATATAAACAGTAACGGTTCTTGATTATCGCTGAGAGGGGGGGGGCAAAAAGTGTTTTTTCATTTATATTTCATACATATACACTTTACTTTTAGATTTCTAAATATGGATTTAGTTAGACAACTTATATCCCCGGTGTTTTTGGCCATTATTTTAGATTCTGAGGGTAGCGAAGGAGCACTAGTGGTTTTACAATGATGTTTATTTTTTATTTTTCCCTGGAAAAAAAGTGATGTTTAATTTTTTTTCTCTGTTAACAAATTTTCTACCAGAAGGAGTATAATTAGTATCTTTACAAACTTAATCTGTTTCCGGTAGCAAATTGCATCCAGTTAGTACTTTAAAGATGTCGATTTTCTCAATAGTTTTTTAATGGGTTAGAAAAAACTACCAAAAAACGTAGAAAATACGATTTTGTCAAATCGAGATTTTTCATTTCTTCAGTTATCCACCAAACTCAGCTATTTGTTATCTATCTCAATTCCAGTGGTTTATATAAAACATTGGAATCATAATAGTTTATTTTGAATAATTTATTATAGACTAAAGTCATATATAATAAAATAATACAACCAATAAAGATTTTAAAAAAAGGTCAATCACCTATCTTCTCCTCCCACCCTCCGTAAAACCACCACTAAATGTAAAATAATTATACTAAATCTGATGATATTATGACTATTCTGTAACACAAACTGTATTACACTACCAAGTCCAAGTTAGGTTATCCGGTCAATGAGAAAACCGAATATTTCTATTTACGGTAATGAAGGTTAGATTATAAATAATAATATGGGTATAGATAATAAGTGATCATCGTTTAACTTACTATTAGAACTCCACGTAGAATCTCTCCACATTTGGTGATGATGGTCATTCAAATTAAGTATTCCTTTAGGTCCATCTTCTTTGCCTTCTTCTACACCCCATAATTTCTTTGTCGATGATGCAATCTGCAATTAAATTAAAATGTATTTCTTAATTTATATTATAATTTAGACTTGTCAAAATAAAGCTATTTGGAGACATGACCACGAAATATACGTAATTATATTATAAGTATAACAATGATAGATATTATCATACATTATATCTACAATAATTGTAATGCTTATTTTCAAATGCAATATTTTGTAAATATATAAGTACAATATACAAGATAAAATCTTAATGGCAGCGAATCATAATTACAAATAAAATTATATAATATTATTTTATTTGCGTATATTTTGACATGATCCAAACGAGATTAAGAAGTTTCTGAATAAAAACATTTCGTCAATTAAAAGTCATAACTAGGTGCAATTAATTAAGGTTGTAAATATTATTTTAGTTGTATACACCTATATCTATTAAATATATCATAAAACTATTTAGTTTACCAGCTTACTTATGTATTTTTACAAACAAAATAATATATGAACACATCAAATTTATCCTCTCCTCACTTAAAAATGTTTTTATTAATATTTTGTAACTGGCATTTTAAAAATTACAATACAAATAAAAATTTCAGAAAATGTTCTTAGTTATAGGTACGTGAAAAAGTCCATGTAAGTATAGTAATTTTTTCGATATGCTTTCAAAAATTAAATTGCAAAAAATCATGGACTATAAGGTACAAGCAATCAATGCGAAATTGATTAAGAAAATATTGTAAAACAAAGCCGTTAAAATTTCCCATTGATTACAATTTTTAACCAAAGAGACGTAGGTATACCCAACTAAATAATAAATTGGGTAATAATATTACAAAAAAATACAGCACAACGCTATATTATATTTGTTATTATTTCATAATTTTCATCAACCAAATATAAAAATATATACCTACACATTTCCTCAAACATTATAACTAAGTATAACTATAGGCTTATACTATAAGCCAAACAAAAATAAACATTCTAACGGTACTTTTAACTATACTATTCTAGCGATAGATAATATTAATTAAAATGACAGATATGAACGGAAAGCTAACAAAAAAATTACTAAATTTCTGTTTTAACAAATACAAATCGAAGCAATAATAAAACCGTTGTAATACTTTAATCTGACTTTAGTAAACTTTCTGAAGAACTAAAAATCTAAATGTCCATTAAGTGTAATATTAATGCAAGTTTAGTACTCTATACCTATAAGCTTCGTTCACACTTCTTACTACCTACCAATATAATAGTAGTAGTAGGTAGTGCTTCGATTTACGAGTATACACAGGGTGACTTTTATCATGGGCCAAGCTATAATATAAATATTATCTTAGGAAGCATTAATACGTTTTGTAAAAATGTTTTCTTAAAGTTATTGGTATTCTATATTTTTTCACAACTAGGCATTTTCATCTCCCTTGTTTATTAATACTACCTATATCAACTTAAATCATAAATTCTTAAAGAATATATTTTTATGAGAATTTAAAACGCTGCGGAGTGAATAAGTACTGTAGTGCGCAGTGGCAATTTTGGGACTCTTTTCTGAGGGGGTCCAGTCTATCAGTATATATATATATACTTAATTATAAAATGTTTGCAGATTATAATTATAATTTCTTGATCGACATCTATTACGTAAAAATACCCTTTAAAAATGTATAATTGAAGCGCGGCAATTTTTAAGGGGTTCAATATAGGCAATTTTTAGACAATTTTAAGAAAAATGAAAATTTAACAATTGAAAAGCGTTTATATGCATTTTTAAAATGAATAATAATTGGTTCCTTTACTATATCATTTTTTATTATAGTTGTTTTTTATGAATTAATAAAATTTTATTGATAATAGGTATTACTTTTGCATTTCTCATTTATAATAACTTACAATCTTGGAAACATGAAACAAGAATCAAAATTATCTATTTAATTTTTTTTTTTTTACTTATTTTAATAGGTAACTAAACACATTTATCACATATTGTTATCTATAATTTGTGTTTTGTTTCATATTTCTAAGATGATTGTAAGTTGTTAAAAGTGAGAAATACTAACATGAGTTTTTCATTGAAAATTGTTTACGCCAACATTCTCTTAATGGAAAGTTTCCCAAAAAGTATTTATACTTCCAAAGATCCGTGATGATAAAAAAAAAATCACCCTGTATTCAAGACGGTTGTTTACAGTAGTATTATTTTAAATTAAAAATGTATTTACGGTTTCTCACACGAAACCCGATCTATTTAATGCTTTGGTCAACGGCCATCCGATATTATTAAACAAGCTGTTGTACCGAACAACAAAATATAACAAACTCAGCAGTGCGGTATACATCATAATATATCATCATTGTATCCGCCCCGGTCGCAAATCGACCAGACAACAAACCACCACCACTGCACAATATATAAGAAATAACTACTAAGATTTAACCGGTTTTGTGACGAACGCCACTGGGCATGGAAAAAAACCTCACAGGGACTATGCCTGGCCAATATATACGTAAACCGAACTACTTGGATACAGTGTGTGTACAAACGAAGGATGACGATCAGTGGCGGCGACGGCGGCGGGGACTCTGGAAGAGCTAAGGTGACCTTGATGATAGAGGACAACGTCCGCGCCAAGGTTTCATCCGCCGCCGCCCGGTTACTTCTCGTGTCGTCGTCGTCGTCGTCGTGAGAGCATACACACATTTACACGCACGCATACGACTCCTACACGAAACGAGACAAAACACTGTAACAACACAACACACGAGAACAGTGGCGCGTATAGACGGGTTTTTGTTTTGTATTTTCGTAACGTATAAACAGTCAACAGGAGGGGATTGAGGGAGGGAAAAATCAAACGATTATAAAAAAAATACAATATTTTCTGTCTACGAAACACCACCAAGTCAAAAATAAAACACGAAGGGCTATGCGAGGGCTGCACTCTCTCGCCATCTATCGCAGGGGACTGACCCCTCGACGATGCGGCGTGGGGTTTGTGTGCGCGTTACGCCGTGCGCTCGAAATTACGTCATCACAATGGAAGCTTTCCCAAAGTAAGTTCGCTGCCGGTTGGTCGCCGCATATCGGTTACGCTTTTAACTTAATACCTACAAACAGATTTTTAGTAAATGAATTTTACAAATTATTATGAAACCCGTGTGCGATTGGACACGATCATAGTGTATTTTGACGATAGCGAGAAACTATTTCACGGAATTTTGTTCTATATCTAAATAGGTATGGTAGTACTCGACAAATATTGTTTACAGCGATCTGGATATTGAGATATTTCATTGAAAATATTTTGTACGTTGTTACAACTCGGGAATTGAAAGATAACGCGTTTAATCAAATATTTAAAAATATAATTCATAAAATTCAATAATATGTTACCTGCATTAAAAATACTCACAAATATAAAAAAAAAATAGCCAATATTAAAGAACAAATACATTTCACATTTTCATATTTGAGGAAATACATTAGGTTTTTTTTTTTTTTTTTATCAGCCGACATACCTACCTGGTTTATATAAATACCTATTAGGTACTATTTTCATGAGCGACTAAAAAATTACATAATACACACTATAATATATTTCAATATTTTTATTAATCCGTGCGCTATAACGTCATACCTATAACCTATATTACAGTTTTCGTGCATTATTGATGATTATTTGAAATCTAGATTTGTTTAAATATGAAAATAAATTGATCATGCCATGACTCATGAATTAAATTCATATAATATTTAAGTTACGACTAAAAAATTGTATAATTAAATGATCATAATCATTAAATAAATTAAAAACGAACCAATTGTGAAATGTTAAATAAAATAATAAACTTCGAAATAAATGCTTGATATTTATTGGTAATTAGTAAATGTTCTAAAAAATTAATGAAATGTTTATTACACACATACCAAGTGCAGTAAATAATATGAATAGATTAAGTTGAATATACACAACCAACCATAAATGCAACTAGGGGGGTGGGCTCTGAGGGCTTAGCCCCCCCCCCCAAAAAAAAAAAATTGACCATAGTCCTCAAATATAATTAATTTGACATTTTTATTTACGTTAGACCTCCCCTCTCAGCAAGATTTTAGAGCTAGTTGTACCACCACTGTACACAACACTATAAATAATTTACTGAAGAAAAAATATACCAAAATGGGATGTATAAACGTGTTTATTTTTTACAAAAAGGAACGCTTTGTTTGGATTAAAATGTATTAACTCGTATATTAATTAGATACACCAAGTGATTATTTTTAATACAATTATAGAAAGTTCAAAGCGTAAAATAAATATCCAATCCTAAAATCGAACACTTTCTTACAAATAATTATTTAAAAGAAGTAGTATTTCAAATAATCCTAAATTAATTTATAAAACAAGCCCTTTGGGTACTACAGGCATATAATTTAAAATAACACATTTTGATACTTAATTTTTTTACTTATTTTAAAATAAATGACTATAAAATCTATAATAATTATTGTACTCGTGCAAGATACATGGATTATTAGTATAGATAAAATTGTTGTATTTTATGTAGTATTACTAGTATTATACATAAAAAACATAGGTAACGCAACTTTCAGATGAATCATGGATTTATGACCTTGCTTTCTTAAGATAATATCTGCATTTGTTTTCACAGTCTATCTAATGGAAAATATAACAAAATTTCATTACGCAAAATAATAAATATGGTGTTTTACGTTAAAATTAGAGTTAAAACACCTATTAACAATTTTTAAAAGAAAAATATTTTCTAGAAAATGACATATGCTTTTTTGTAAAATATTTTTTTGTTAAACAAAGAAATTATAGCTATTTAAAAAAATAAAACCTAAATTGTTGTAACTTCTTTATTTAATTTTTTTTTTTAATGGATATTATGTCATTTAAGAGAAAATATTATTTTCAATATTAGTAATAAGATGTTTTAGCTCTAATTTTTACTATTTGTTGTTTTGCGTAGCATAATATATATATCGTCATATTGCCTATCAGTTGAGATGACAAATGCAGGTAGTATCACGTTGTCTTAACAATTTTTATATTATATTCTAAGTATAAAATGCTGATCTTATTCATTTATTTTATATTTCAGACAGATAAAAAGTATTATACATATTATTATAAACCATATTACATTATCATTTAGATCAAAATAATCAAATAATGATATAGAGTTGTCTGGTGTGTTCGTAAATCAATTGAATGTTTCAAGAAACCTTTTAAGTGGAATTACGTATGTACGCACTATAACTACGCATATCGATAATAAAAACATAATTTTATTATTTATTAAATTAATATAACTCTTTTATCAGACGTCAGATCTATGTATAAATATTACCAGTCAATTTCTTGAAAAATTCTAACCTAAATTAATCACTATTTTACGATTTTCTGGCCTCATCCAACGTCTTTTTGCTCCAAAGTAAAAAAAATGGGCCTAACATCGAGTCGTATATCAATTCGTATTAGAATTTTGCAGGATTTTGGTTTATCATTATTTTTGTTAATAATTCGAATATTTGATCGAAAACCCTGAATTTTATCGATTTAAAAAAAATGCCATATTTTACAAATCATGCTGAACATGAATATTATATAAGAAACCACACTTTTGTTTGCACCCTGTATATTACCAAAGAATATGAAAATATTTGAAGTAAATTTTAATTAAAAATTATGAGTACCTAATTATCATCTTATGTCTAAAATTCTAACTTTTCTTGGTCGTTTTATCCATGAAAAAAACTTCCTATACCTACTTTTATTCCTCTGCGTTTTCGCTTTTTCTCCTAGCTTTCAAGGCCGGAAGAAAAATTGCGGTTCCCAAATCTTTGATTTCCGTTTTTTCACGTCGTGAACACCCCCCAAACTTTCGAAATCGGCTTTAGCGACCTTTATCGACGCCACGGACTTCGGATTCGTTTTCCCGAACGTTTTAACGCCCAACTGAACGTTTCTTTGTCTACCCATCATCCTCATTCCAAATATGCGTATAGAATATTATATTATAATAATAATATTATCTGTCAATATACGTAACGGTTTCGTCCGTTATCTGAATAGTTTAAATAAGTACAAGAAATTTCGACTACTTTGCCATCTATTCTGTATCTTAATAGGAACATGAATGAACTTTCGATACAGGTACGCCGGCTCGAATCTCACTCCGTCCATCTGTTTTTTTTTTTATCCAATATTCGAAATCATAATATATTTTCTTATCATAATAACTTGTATTATTTAATATTTCTTATCATTGTTTTTTTCGTTTGTTTAAATTAAATTTTATACCTACTTATTTTATAGATCCCAATATTAAATTTAATTAAATAACCTGTGACACGAGTCCGTATTAAAATCTGGGCCACAGATTCTATAATAGGTATGTGTATAATATATGTTAGGTACCTATATTTCATAGTAATAAATTAAAAATCATCAAACTTCTGTTGTTTTTTTCACCATTTTAATTAAATTTATATTGATACATTCAGACGAACTTTATTATCATAGGTAAAACGATGTTTAATCAGACTTTCGAACACCTGACGACAATAAGCTAGATTCAATAAAAATTCGAGAACGAAAAATATATTTTATTATACATTTATATTTTATATTTTTATACCCACCTTATATTTAACGGTAAATGTATTTCAAATCAACACGACTTTCGTGATATTTTTTAGTTCTTTTAAATATCCAAGAATAATAAGTTTGATCGATTTTCAGATTACTTAGGTATTTTGTCAACCTATTCGTTGGAAACACTTTAGGGATGTACAATTATTATCTTCTAAAAAGCGAAAGCCAGTTTTATAGGCTGAATATTTTTTAAATTAATTAAGTAATTAACAATATTATTTCCAATAAAATACATAGGTACACCTAAGGATACGAATTTAACTCACAGTAATTCTACTAATGAGGTGTTGTATTGAAAAAAAATTACAATTACAAGATGTCACACTCAAACCAAGTTAAAAATTCAAAGTTTCGGGCTCAAAATGTGTTAAACTTACAAGGATTCTAACTTAAAGATTTGCACTGTTAGTTACACAATATATTAATACCACCTCATATCAATATTGTCCGCATGTAATATTTGGTAAACCAATCCGTAACTTAAAATATTTTTTTAATCATAGGTGATTTATAAATTATAGTTTTACAAAATATGAACACATAAATACTATGTACCTATATCTAGCTATAAGCAGTACTACGAAGTTAATAACCACACATAATAATATAATCACCTTATATTAATGTTGTCCTCATGTTTTATTTTGGTAAACCAATCCATAACTTCAAAATTTTAAAAACCATAAGCAATTACTATAGCAATTACATTTACGAAATACAAACATTATTAAGTATACTATAGGTACAAAATATAATCATCTCATATCAATATTATCCGCATATTATTTTGTTTGGTAAACCAATCCGTAACTTTTTTAAATCATAGACAATTATACATTTATAAAAAACAAATTCATAAGTACTTAGATCATATACTTAATATTAATAATGAATGATAATCGATGTACGATAATAAACTACATGGACATATTATATATGGATATCGAAAACGCCCAAAAAAAAAATGTCACAAGATATTATATATAGTTAAGGATATAGCATAAACATACCTAAATTATAATACCACATAATATGTAATCACCTCATATTAATGTTATCCGCATGTTTTATGTTGGTAAACCAATCCGTAACTTCAACATTTTTAAAATCATTGGCGATTATATACACATTTTACGAAATACCGACAAAACTCAGAACTTAGTGATAAAGTAAGCACTCTGTACTATAATAATAACTAATAAGTAATAATCTAACAATATAATTTCCTCATATACGTAATTTCCGCATGTTTTAATTTGGTAAACCAATCCGTAACTTCAATATTTTTAAAATCATTGGCAATTATACACATTTTACGAAATACCGACAAAACTCGGAAGTGAGTAATAAAAATAAAGTAAACACTCTGTACTATAATAATACGTAATAATAGAATCTCCTCATATAAGTTATGTCCACATGTATTATTTTAGCAAACCAATCCGTAACCTTCAATATTTATTAAATCATAGGTGATTATTAGAGATAAAAGTATAGGGTAAAAGTATGTAGAACTATTAGAAAATCGAAAAGTTCGGTTCGACTCCAAAAACAAGAGTTCTACGGGTATCATTACATTATACTTTTACATACATACAAACACAAAATTAAATATTCACATCACTAAACATATAATATCAACATAAATAGTAGGTACTAATTAAATAGGTACTACCCACTAATAATACATAATATATTAAAAATATATTATTTAAAATACACTAAATCCATCCCATTTCCAACATAATGATGCGATGAGCATTCTGAAAACTGATCTGAATTCGTTGTGAAATTTACTTTGGAACTTTCCCACTTTTCAATTATTTTTCCTTGATTTTTACAAAATTTTAAAATAACCAAATATATTAATTAACTTAATTTTAGGCGTACTTAAGGAGATCAAAATAAAAAATGTGGGAAAGTCAATCTAAAGTAGACATTACGACAAATTCAGATACATTTTTATAATCCTTATCGCATCACTAAATCCATCGGTACGTTGGAAACACGGACTAAGATACTATGGACTGGTATCGAAAGATATATTAGCGGAACCAAAATGTTTCTTAATGGCGGGCGTAAGAAAATCTAGCAAAACTTTCGCCATCTATGAGCAAAAGTTACATTACTG
>JAIPRL010000929.1:0-29105 GCA_025469235.1 Pemphigus obesinymphae | reverse complement strand
ATAAAATAAATAAATAAATTACTTATTTTAAATCATTCATTCTTATATCGAACACTAAGTAATTGGAGGAATTTTTTTTAAATATCACGGCAATGATATCTTAACTCTAAATTAAACCGTTATAGAGTGTTAGCTATGCCAGATTTCCATTTATGAAACTTTTGCGACCCGTTCCCCTCTACACCCTCCATCTAAGCGATACCAGTCCATAGTATCTTAGTCCGTGGTTGGAAATAGAAATGGTCTAAATTGCTATGTTACGTGTGTGATAGAGAGAAACAATCGCAGCTTCCAATCCCCTTAAAAAAATTACGATCCCCGCCATCCCTGCCCATCTTCGGGAACGACCATAGTGTGTGACCGTAGAGGACGCAACACCCGCATTTGCCTTCTCTGTCTAACCACAGAACAATACGGAAACGTCACTTCCACTGATAAGAGAAATATGGTGTATCAACACAGAATACAGAAGCATCACTAGTCCAAAAATTAAGTACCACACACAATCATAGCAAAGGTTAACGGTTTTACGATTAACGATCCTCCCCGCTACCCGTTTGACAATCAAAAGCGATTAATGTGACTGCGCTATATCTAAGTTGTGCATTTTGATTCTTATCTAATCTAATAATTTCAAATAACATAAAATATCAGCCCCCATGCGTTTAAGGTCCCCGTGCAATGATAGCGAAAAACAAATTATTTTGAATCAGTGACATGCCCCAGGTACATGAATAAAGTACCTTCTACACTACATCGTGTCGTCCATCATTTAACACATGTTAATAATTCAGAAATTTGATTGACTAATCAATATGATTACGTTTTTAATCGATCGGATCGTGTTACCGTATATTACAGTAGAGTTGAAAAATATTAAACTTTGCCAACGTATGTACAACAAATGTATATTGTTATCAGAATTTCAAATACAACGGTCATAATTCACATTCCCTTTACCTAAATTATTAGAAATTATAAATATTTCAAATACTATTTGGAAAGATTACAATGATCTATCATTAACCTAAATCCTACCTAAACCTGGATAACGTTTTGGACAATTGGTGACACGATGCAGTGTGAAAACACCTTTAGAGGAAGGACATCGAACGGCTGCAACCCGTTGGGCATACAATTTTTTAATTTTTAGGCGATATGTAATGTATAATTACATAAATATAATATATTTACCTATATTATATATTTTTTAGTGCACATTTTTATTTTTAACGCATATTTTCGTTTTTAACTTATATTTCCACGTCTTCTTATTTCTAGCTATAAAAATGTGTGAACTTATGTTTTTGAATACGAAATATTTAATCACGAGTAACAAATTTCCAGTGTATAATAATGTAAACTTTATCCGACAAGAACAAAGCCCGATTTATATAATTTTTATTAAAATAATACCAATTTTATTTTGCATACCTACCTATTTTAAAAAAATGTAATATTTAATGCATATTTTGTAAGTAGCATACTATAGTATTTTAAAATACTTTAAATGTTTATGGTTTTTTGTGCATATAAGTCCGTTCCCTAGTAATAACTAATTATCAATAAATTTGATATTAAACAAGTTTACTATCATTACCACATAATAAGATTAAAAAACTGTAGCTAGGTATTTAAAAATTTTAAAAATGAAATATAAAAAATTATTTTAATATATTTGGAACTTACCGTCATTAAATAACGAATTTATTTAATTTAAAATTTTAGACCATTTTTATGCTGGAAATTATGCTCAAACGTGTTATAAAAAAGTCATGTTATGCTCATTTGCATCGAACATAGCCGACCGGAGCATAATAAGATAGTTTGAGAGATTGGACCACAATTATTAATACGTGGTACAACCGAAGGTTCATGGACCGCGCATGGACAACGGTTTGGAGTTTGGACCACGCCGCACCGTTTTAAAATAATAAAATCAAAAATAGGTACCTACATTAATTATTAATAAACTGGCTAATAAAATGCAATACCTACCGGGTGCAACTCTTTGTAAGTGTAAATCCTTTTAAGTGAGACTACTTGTAAGTTAAACACCTTTTGAGTGCAAAACCTTGAATTTGTAACCCCATTTGAGTGGACACCTTGTAAATGTAGTTTTTGTAGTGCAATTCGTATACCTCAGATTATGTATTTTATCGGGATGCGGAATAGTCGGTGACCGAAGTTTTTTGAGAAATAATACTGTTAATTAATTAATTTTAAAAATTTTAGAAGATAGTCCTTCACACATAAAGTGTTTCTGTTGAATAGGTTGACAAAGTAGATAGGTAATTCAAAAATTTATTAAACTTACTATTCACAAATTTTTATAAGAACTTGAACTTCGCTTCGCTCGGTTCTCGCCCGAGTGTAACACGGGTTTCACACAACACACATAAATTATATTTAATAAAAATGTGAAAAATATTACAAAAGTCTTACGATTTTAAATATAATATGGGTATAATTAAATATATTAAATACCTACTCTGAATGTATATTCGGTCGGACATTTCTTTCTCGAGTTTTTATATATGTGGAAATGTTTTATGCTTTATGTTATATGTGGAAAAGTCCTCCCAATAAAAGTTCACCCGAATGTATCAATATAATTAAAAATGTGAAACATTTTTCGATTTGAAATTCCTTACTATGAGATATAAAAAAATATGATAAAGACACCTACTATATTTGAATCGGTCGGCCGAAATTACCGTTCTCAGTTTTATATACAACTTTTGTCCCCAGATGGAAATCTACCATGTCCCAAAAAAATACGAACTTGCCAAAGGATATATATATATAATAGGTACTTGGTACAATTATGTACGTAGACAGCGAACAGAAAAAAATATAATAAATTCTTAATAATAAAAGTTGCAAAGATAAGAAAATGATTTTGTACACGTATCGCATATATCGAACAAAACATAACATAAACATTAAACACTCGTTATCTCCGCGGACGCAAAGATCTAGAAAAAACCAAAAAAAAAAATCAAATCGGCATAGTGGAATTCGAACCGGCGTACCCGATCGAAAGTTCGTTTAACAATCGACAGCCTATACCACTAAGCCATTTACTCGTATTTAAACTATTTAGATAACGAACGAAACCGTATTTCGAATCATAATATAGGTACCTACCTACACAGTACACATATTCGGAACGAACGTCTCGGTCATACAGGGACAATTCGTAGACAAAGAAATGTTCAGTCGGGCGTTAAAACGTCCGATCAATCTGAATCCGACCTCCACGGCATCGAAAAACGTCGGCAAAAGGTCTCGATTTCGGAGGAAACGTCGATTTCGCGAGTTCGGGGTGATATATGACGGCGCGATAACACTCAAGCTATAAGAAACGGACGGTGAAATGGTTTTCTTCCATGCGATATATAGGGCGAACACAGAATGTATACAGTGTACTTGAACTTAGCATTTTTGGAAAAGTCGAAACACGGACCGAACGGAAAACAGAAAAATCTTAAATCCAAAGCACGACAGCGATAAAAACGGAAAATAAAATACATACTCGGACGCCGGTACGGGAAACGGTCCGCAGAATTAAATAAAAAGCGTAGTTTTCTCTTCCACGAAAAACTGTCCATTCGGATTTAGAATATTGTAATATTAAATTAAAACCATAGTAGGTATGTGCTCTTAATGCTTTGTACGTAACAATATTTTATATTAATAAACAACTCAAGTAAGAATTAATAATATTATATTGATGCAATGACCCAACATTATACATTCTTAGACGAGTAAGAAAATAATCCGAACAATGTTCAATTAACATTTAACATTCATAGATATTGAAACTTAGATAAAACAGAAAACAGTCCATTTAAAATTGAATGAAAGGATCAATTACGCCATAAATACAAGTTAAAAATAAAAGAAGTTTTAGATTACCCTCATTAAATAAAAATATAAAATTAAAAAATATACATAAAAAATTATACCTATGATTAAAATGTACCTAATCATTTCACACGCTTTTGAAATATAGCCAAAAATAGGTATACTTAATTTAGTTTATACTTTAATATTTAATGAATAATCGTGAATAATGAGTTGTTTTGATTCAATTCCACATAACTAAACCACCTCCATAATGAGAGCAATATCATAGTAATTATGATGATAACATAAGTGATAATGAATTATATTAAGCTAATTATTTAACCTCCTTATTGTTAAATGTGATTAATATCATTAATTACGTCACAAAATTCGCAACTAGACGTATGTATAATCCCTACGATATTATAATAAAAACCAAAAATAAAAATGTAATTCAAATAAGAAATAATATAGGTAAGAGATTTTAATTTATTTACGTGTGAAAACAAAATTATTGAAAATAATTTAATTAACAGAACCCTCATTTTTTGTGTTATCTCACATGAATAATACACCAATAAATTAGTAATCTCTATTAAATATTAATACCTATACCTAGGTATATACAATTTTAGCTCGTCTATAATTTATAGGCATCAAAATAAATATTCATATCGAATAATAATAATAGAAACTATTTATTTTATCGGTTTGTTATGTAAATAAAAACAAGCAGAGATCCAGAGTTATCAATTAGGGAGGGGCACGACATTTATACATTTCTAACACAAAATTATATTATTATATTTTTTAAACTGAATAGTATTTAGTATTTACTAATTTATTAGTAATTGCTAAAAACTAACACGTTTCTTCCACTTTTTTAATTTAAAAGTCAGTACTTATTCGTTTTGATTTTGAGATTTATTTCTGCAAACGACTTAGGCTGTTATTTCGGCACAACGCCGTGATTCAAACACAAAAAAAAAGACTGTAATTTCTATCATTTATTATTGTTAAACATTAATAATAATAAAAATATTCTGAATTAAAATGATATTAAAATGCAGTAATGGATCGTGTAGGGGCGTGGGGAGCGTGGGGGCGCGGTCGCCTTCTCTAAAATTGTACCTAACAAATTACTTATTAACGAGTTAGATATTGACTTAAATATTAAAAATTATTTATATTTACATTGTAATGCACTTTCAAATTATCAAAAGTAAAAATTGTTTTCCATTGTTATGAAAATACTATGAGGTAATCGGAGTTTAAAAATATATATAGGTAACAGCACGACTGAAATAGGTATTGTCTATTATACAACCGCGCAGTTATCGAGTATCGAACAGCGTTCGGCGATGGGGCGACTTCGACAATGGTGCCCGTCATGACTATAGTATGATCAAAACACAAAAACATAGGAAGGGGAATTCGGTCGCTAGAGCGATACAAATAATCGCCCGACATGCATGTGGGTGGACTACGGAACAATACGAAATGTCGGAATAAGTTCATTATAAATAAATAACGTGTGTTTACTGTGTGTTCGTGAAGCATGCACATTTCTATACTTTTTTATTATTTATTTATTCTTTTATTATATTATTATAATATATAGTTATAGTGGATAAAAATTCAGAATCATATTAACAGAAAATTGAAATAAAACAACTAGGAAGACCTGTTTAGTGATATCAAATAAACGCTTAAATTTTGAGTGTAAAACGTATAAGAATTGTTATATTATTTTGTAATTTTCGTTTTTTGTAAAACGTATTTATATTTTTGTTTATCTATATGGTATTAGTTTTGGTTTAAATTGGTACATAATTATTATTGTATTCTATGCTTTTCAAAAATTAATAATTTTGAATCGCCCTCCCATTTTCAAAGCCCACGAACCGCCTTTTAGTTTATGCAAATCAATCAATTGCTGTATAAATGTTTATATTTGAATACTTATGAAAACAAATTAATATTTATAATATTTAAAAGAGCAAGTCCAGTTAATCTGGATTCCGACATTGTTAATCTTAGCCATGTTTCAAGTCTCCGTAATATAGAAAATATTCTTTGAGCACTTAATTCCTTATAGGAACAGTATTTAAAATATTAAAAACTTTATGATCATTGGAAATATTTGTTGGTCACATTTTATTAGAATTTCCATTGCACTCGTAGTAGTTACATTGTATGTAAATTATTGTACATACCTAATTATGTGCCTTTTTGTAAAATCGAAATTTGAGAGAAATATAATATACGATTTATACCTAACTAGATCTATTTTTAGGGAATTTGGAGAAGCATGGCTTCCACGCCTGATGAAAAAAAAAACAATTTCAAGCCGTAACCAAATTGTCGTAAGTAAACTTGTTATAATATTACATATGCATAATAGACAAAGATAACAAACGTGGGTGTTACGTCCTCTTAAAGAAACCTAAAAACGATTTTGGTTGTATAAATACAAGTGATCGTATCTGTTTAACACATGTTAGTACGTACGGGTACGGCAATGAACCGTATAAACTCGTAAATATAATATGTACATCCTGTCCTAAAGATAGGATATTATAAAATACACGTAGATACGCGTTAAACACAAAATCCAAATAAAAATTTAAAAATCGATTATTAGCAGAAACGGGGGAATTTGACTTTACTAAACGTTAAATGCTTATAAAATATTAAATTTTATTTAATTATACAATATTAACTATTAATAATAAACATTAAATATTTACACAGTTAGGTACAGTGGAAATATTAAAAACATTGAATTTAAATCATTAACATCAAGGTTTAAATAATAATATAAATGTTTCAATCCACCAATATTAGATAAACATAATAAAAATAAGTGTTAAAAGTATTTTTAATTATAAACAAAATCAACATTACCTACAAAGAATGATGAAAAATACATTATTAATACCTATAGCATAGAACTACGTCAGTCAGTAATATTTACATTAGGTGACCAAAGTATTTAGATACTATGTATAATTGTATATAATTTAATAATATTAATTTACCAATATAAAAAATCTATAAAATTATAGGTAAAATAAATGTATACGTATAAATTAATCATATTATAATTTAATAATGTACCTAATATAGAGTATAACGTTATAATAGGTACCTAAAATAACACTTGGTAGGTCTACTTTATGAAGAAACAATTTAAATAAAAATATACAGCAAAATAAAGAATTATTTTCATTATTCATGTTTAAAGAAGTCTCCTTCTCATTTACTTTTAATCAAAAAATTTTCATATCCAACGATTTCATAAATTTGTTATATGTACCTATACCTATTATACCTATAGTGTACTAGTGGTGCCTATCAATGTAGGTAATCTATAAAGTACTAAAACAATATAGGTATTTAATTTATTTTAAAATAGGTAGGTATCTAGTACCTACCTATAATATATACCTATATATAAAATATAACTGGAATAAAAGGATTTTAGCTCGGATTTTAGTTAATAGCAACCCATTCACAGTTACCAAATTGGAAACTATAGGATGAAACCTTCCAAAAACTGTTTTTGGGTTCAGAAAGGGTGGTCACATTGCGTTAAACGAACAAACACGATGTTATTATTATTGAAGTATATCTTAGATATTTCGTAAAAATAAACGCTTATTGTTACGTCATAATACGATAATATGAATATATTTTTCCAAACAATTTTTAACAAGCTTAGGTTTTCTTAAAATGCATATAAAAATTTTAATAAATAACAAATTATTATAACTATGTACCTATGTACATTTCTTGATAGTTATTATGTACATTTCTTGATAATAACTATTTTTGACAATTTTCTCTGTATTTGTACTAAACACGTGGGGTGACAATAAAAACGCTACAGTGGATAGACACCACAATTTATTGATCAGGCGTATCGCCCGGTAAGGTTTCCCACAAACTCCGACGAAAAACCTGACACCCACGTGTTGCTCGTTCCCCCCTACCACCGGTCACCACACGATACACCGACCGGCAGTTCCCCGCCATTTCACACCAATACCATTAATAATCATACAGAGGAGGGCAGGGGGTCTAGAAATAACCACACGAGTCGCATGCACTCACAGGTAATCGTCGTGCACACATTCAAATCCCAATCCTGACTCTTGGCAGACCTACGGCCTACTTTGGTTGTTTGTATATTATATATTAACAAATGGCAGACATCCAAAACCCAAGAAAACGAGAATTCATTAATGATATCTATTATCACAGCTAATAAAATAATATCAGTGCTCTCAAATAATTCTAAGCAAATAAAATTACCTATGAAAATTTTTTAATGAAAAAGATCTGAAACAATCAATATCTCTAAGAAACCCATCATAATATAAATTAAATTAATCCAAAGGTTTTAAAGTTTGATTTTCAATTAGGTGCAGTCACTTGAGTTCTACAATTCTCAAGTTCAGATAGGTACTATTGACTACTTATACAGAAAAAACAATGGAATATACATATTTAGGTAAACAACATAAAAATAAAATAGATAAAAAAATAACTAAAATATCGATGATATCCAACAAAAATAATTAATACCAAGACAGGTATCTTATTTATAATAAAACATTTACAATATTTTTCCTTTACGAACTAATACTACGAGGAACTTAATTAAACCAATGATAAATTCTAACAATTTAAAACGAGGTATAAATGAAACCACTCAACGATTAAATTAAAAGGGAAAGGAATATCTTTGACATAGGGCCAATACAAATAATTGGCATCATGGCGCAATGACAAAATAATTTCATTTTGTATACCAGTAATCGACTATATGGGAAATCAAACAAAAAAAAAATTAATTTTTGAACCACTATTTTCGCAGACTAAATGACAAAAACCGGATGCAAAATTTCTGACAGTTAATATTTAAATTACTTTCCCCTGTCAATATTTGGTCAGCGAATAATTTTCCACTCAAATAATCAGACGTTATGATTTCACTAGTCCGGGGATCGACCACAAACGAAAAAATAATTTCAAGAAATCTATTACCTATATAATATTATATCCCTGATTATAACGGTACTCGGCTATTGTGTCGAACACGAGAAAACCGTACGCCAAAGTAATTCCCACCTCAGAGAGACACCTGCAACAGGCACAACATATGCACAAAAGACACACACACACACAAACACGAGTAAATTTCCAGACCGAACAAAACGCACTCGCCGAACCCCGTCGGTATCTCCACGCCATAACAAACAATGAAATTATAACCTCAAAAAACCGAATACACATGTCATATACGTAAATATCGAACATTTTGTGTACAAAACAATATTTTACATTTATATTCGTAATAATAGGTACATAGGTAAAATATTATGCATAGATAAAAGATATTGTTGAACACGCGCTTCCTTTAGACCACCGCGATAACGTATTCACACAAGCGGCGTCTTTCGATATAATTCGGATTTTAGGTCGGCGCGAGCGATTAGCACACATTTTTATTGGGCCGAAAACCTTGTGGTGGACAAAATTATGAGTACAAATTCGCCGCAACGCTGTTTCCTAACCTTGAAAATCAGTATGGCGCGCGCGCGCACAAAACCGAACGACCGGGTGCCGGAGCGCGAGTTCTCTACGTGCGCGCGCTCGAGAACAAAAGCAACGGCGGCGGCGACCAGTCAACAACTCGGCGACGCGGGCGGGCGCGTACACACGCGTGCATTATATTAACGTATACGTATATTAATGCACGCATGCAGTATATAAAATATATATAGTAACACGCTACAGCCCGGACACTATCGATATCATCGTGTTTGTAGGGGTACTCACCATGTCCGTGCCCATGTCTTTCATGGTTTTCGATTTGAACTCTTGCGACAGAATCATGCAAGCTCGGTGAACGCACAACAATTCCGCCGGTTCGGCGATGTAAGCGAGTTTTCCCTGCACCACTTTTTAACAGCAGACGACGAGGGTTGTATTCGGGGACAACACTCTCACAACATACGAACACGCGACATGAACGACGACGAGGGATATAAATTACGATGAAATATTTGTGTACACTATTTACAAAACGAAGACGGGACTTTTTCGAACTATTTGCAATGTGTCCTGTCAATCGATAACAGTGAATAACAATAATAACAACGACAGTGGTAATAACAATGCAGCAAAATCACACGGTTATCGGACATGCCGACATGGCAACAATTCGCACGCGAACACGAACACACACTAATGCGGCAGCTGCGGGCTGCGGCTACGATTGCCGCCCGCCGGTCGACCCGACGCCGCAGCTAACCGCACTAGCGCTCCTCACGCCGGCACCGGCACCGTATTTATTCCTCCAAATACACGCGCGCGTGCGATCTAATCTTAATTTTTCCCGTCCTTAAATTCGTTTTTTTGCGCACATCGTCTACACCCTGTATACTAAATAGGTATGCCAAAATGTTATGATTATAGTGATCGATGACACCAAAAAAATTTCCTGATTAATCACATTCGTTTCCGGCGTTTTTTGTTTTTGAAATTTCGTAAGATCGCGGATTGACGCAAGCGCGTGAAAGCTGACACAACAGGTAGACTGCACCGGACACACACACAGACATTACTTTCCCAGATTGAGAGACCCAGTGTAGTGGCAGACGCTCGTAAAAAATAAGTCAGAATACCTCAAAAGTATAGAGCAAATATCTTCAGCCATAACGCATATTAAAATAGGTATAACAAATGAGTATAAAACCATGCGTTTTTAAATATCGCAGTAAAAACGTGAACATTATCACCGGCACCCAACTACTGAACTACATGAGTACATGACGTGTATCAGTGTATACCATAAAAAAATATTTTGTTCCGATAATTCCACGCAACTAATTTCCTGGAACTACTTATGTCATATGTTAATTATTGCGCAAATTAAGGAAAACAAATTAAACATTTTAAAATATTCTTGAACAAAGTATGGCTCATTCTGTAACCATGGTAACAACGGTAAATACGCGGTGACGTCATTTACAGAAAAACAGTCGCTATTATAATCTATTATTGAGACAATCAATCCATAAATCTGATAACATTACATTACGTGCAAAAAACGTATATTTACAATAGATATACTGTAGTATATATATATATATATATATATATATAAATACCCATTTTTACATGTTAAACAATACATGTAACAAAATAACCTGTTAAATAAAAACAAATTATTTTGTGGAATATGGATATTTATTATTTATATATATATATAAGTAACTCAACACCAAAATATACTTAATTAATTTTAAGTAATTTTCAAAACTATACTATTCATTCAAGCGTAGGTACTGAATAATAAAAATAATCTGTACCGTTCCGGATTATAATACAGTATAATAATAATATCAACAATTTATATATTAAATTAATCATCTATGAAATTACAAAATTATAACTATTATACCTATACAGTATGATACAAAATTTTAAATATCAAAATTTTTTACACAAAATTCATGTAGATGGAATTTTTGAAAGTAATTTAGATATTTGAAAGTTCATAATTAACCGATTTATAAATATTTCAAATGTTGCCAAATAAATTATACATCTATTCGAAAACAATATATATATTTTACATAATGTATAGAATAGATAGTATCTATTTGTAATTAGTAATTCTATTTCGTATTTAATAATGGATATATATGATTTGAGGAACATTGAAGATAAATCAAAATTACTATTTAAAAAAATTCAAAAACCAAAATTTTGTATTTTAATATCCTCTATTGCACAAAAACAAATAAATTATCATAAATGATTCAAATTTAGTTAATTGATATAGACTTCAAGCTCAGATTAAGGTGGGGTCATAGCTATTATGTTGTGAACACATTTTTTTTAGTTCTAAATGTTTACATTTTTGTTTTAATTTATAATAGAAAATTTAAAAAACAATTTTAAATAGAAAAAATATTCATATATTCATATTTCTAATCGGGGATAGCCATTTTTTAATCATATTCATATATTATATTGCTTTAACAGTTATAGTCATAGAATAACTAGATTTTTTTATATATATATAATATACCCCTTTTCAGGAAAAAGGAATAAAATAATTTTTGTGTTAATAGATTTCTGGAAACAAATTCAATCTTTAATATGGTAATTTTTTGATTTTCCTAGTAGTTTTCTTAAACGTAAAGGAAATCTTACAGATTTCAATGAAAAATTATTATAAATTAGAAAATACCAAATAAACTAGGTACTTATTTTTTTAATTTTGGTATAAGTATACACTTTTTATGTAGAAGAATTATTGGAGTAGAAGTTTTCAGGTATTTTTTTAATAGAAATATTATTTTAGTTAGTACTTTAAAGAATTATTTTTTTTATTTTGCCATTATTTTTCTTTATCGTAAACAGAAACTACTAAAAATAATGAAAATTTTTAATAAATCTAATATTACACTCAGCTTCTCTTGGAACCATTTTATCGAAAGAAACATTGCTTTTTCATATAATAAATACACCACTATTATCCATCCAAGTAAAATGCAGCTTCTACTCTTAACTGACCAGATTTTAATAAAGGTTTTTAAGAGATCGAACTTTCATGGAAAAGTATTTGAATAAAAACCGGTTCTTTCTTCTAAAAATTGAGAAAATTCAAAATTATATAAAATTTTGATGCACTCTATTTTCACGTTTTAGAAGAAAACTATTTTGAAATATTACTCAAAGCTAACTCGTTTTTGTCAAGTAAATATTTTTGCAGTCGTGGTATTTTCATCTAGACTATATCTATGTTTATCTAAGTTTGTTTGAGGGCTATGTTTATTATAGATATAAGTAGTAGAAATATTTTAAAACAAATTATTGAAATTCGAAAGAACGTAAAGCATATATAAATATATCATGATTTCTAAAAAAATTTTAATAACATTTTGGGTTTTAATTTATTAATTAAAAAAATTATTATAG
This sequence comes from Pemphigus obesinymphae, assembly GCA_025469235.1. Classification (NCBI taxonomy): domain Eukaryota; kingdom Metazoa; phylum Arthropoda; class Insecta; order Hemiptera; family Aphididae; genus Pemphigus; species Pemphigus obesinymphae. The sequence goes on along the minus strand of JAIPRL010000929.1, from coordinate 16,253 downwards.
TTTTAAAAAGCTAATATTTTTTTACATTTTTAAACTTTAATAACATTTTTTTATAAAGTAAATTTAAATTCCAAATGAGGTTCACTGAAATTATAATTTATAATTGTATACTCTAAAATCACTTTAAGAATTTGTTTAAACAGTTTTGCGTAGACATGTTTCTACCGTTGAAAATCGTTGATGTATGTGGTGTCCTCACTTCTCTTAAAAAGCTGTGTTTATTAATAGGTATGTAATTAATAAGTGATCTCTTTTTTTATAATATTTTACATGACCAAGGTCCAAGACAATATTTTTTTAATATTTATGGGAGAGGGGCTCACAACCAATATACGTGCCTTGGCCCCTGAATATTTAATCCCGGCTTAGATGGTCTTCTTTTTCAATTCATTGACAAAATATTCAAAAAGTATTATTTCTATTTGTGTTAATTATGCATAATGTCCAATGGTTTTTTCAATAAACTTATACGTATTGCATAATTGTGTCATAATATATATATAATGTTCATCCATTAGATTCTTGAAACATGAATCAACAAAATTTGCAATGAAATGTTATAAAAAATATAATACTTCATCGATAGGCGATTTAGTACCTTACTTCCAGCAGAAATACACCATCGACAGATAGGAAGTGGTAGAACTATGGTTCGAGGCAAAAGGTACTGCTTCTGGGTTCCTTGTACAATTTTTCAAGAATCACGACTTGAAAACTGCAGACCTCATAAAAATTTGTCTCGAGGTAATTCATTGGGAATACTATGATTTTTATGCGCAAGATAACACTATGCAAAATATCTATTATATATATATGTATAATGTATAAAGTACCTATAATAGATACTTTAAATTTAATGTTAAAAAATTATATTATTCTAAAATTATTTTTAATACTCCCATTTACATATGCTTTTTTTCTTGTTCAGAATTTTACCAATTTATTTTATGATGGGTTACTATTTTACTAATTTTTAAAATATATCGATGTCTTAATAATTGCGATCACTATATTAGATTTTATGATACTTTTAACACTATACAGTACACATATTATATTATATAGTATATGAGTAAACCAAATATTGTCCAATATGCTATGTCATAAGGCAACCTGTAAGTCAGGTAGTTCACCGAAATTTTTTAAATAAACAGTTGTTTCTCTCTTTATAATTTTAGATTCTGAGCGTAGCGAGGGAGCTAGTGGATTTACAATTTTTTTTCTTTGTTAACAAATTTTTTTTAATATTATTATTGTTATATTATTTTTTTGAAATTATATTTTATAGTGATAAGTGATCACAACAAAATTATTTCAATTAATATGTATCGATTACACCGAACAAACAGAATAATATTAAAATTGACTAAGGACGAACACCGGAATGCAAGAGGGTGCGGATGAATTGAAATCCTTCAGTAATTCAAGAAAATTAACAACCTGACTTAAAAATATTTAAATTATTTCAAAATTTCTCAAAAAATTAAAAACAAAACCAAAACAAAGTGTTATTCACCAATTAAGATACTATTTTAATTTGTGGTGTTACTTTTAATTTGTTTATAAATATGTAAAATATATGTTACACGGAAGTCTATATATTTTACATTTTAAATGATCCTACTAATCTTAATTTGTTAACTAATTAAATTTTATTAACTATGTCGACCTGAATAGGAAAAGTACCACCACCATGCCACTCACATCACATTTATAATAAAACCAGATGTGAAACTGTATTCTAATATTATTTTATAACAGTTAAGAGTCAATATGTCAATTAAAATATTATTTCTGTTGAAATTTAATTCAAAACAAATACCAACAAAGATTTTTTACAAGTCAATAAATTTATATTTTTTAATTATATATTCAACTAAAACAAATATATAAAAATACCAAACTTGTTGTTAACTAGTAATTATACAATAAATACAAGTTTTTGAAAATAGCTTAGTCGTACATATTTTTGGGCATTGTATTTTATGTGAAAATTAAGTAGGTACATTAAATTTAATGATATTTTGTGCGACCTAAATTTTCACTTAAATAATACATCCTATATTCCTATAGTGGATATAATTTGAATATTATATATATGTCTTAATTTAATATTACTTAAAATTCTAGTATTATATTATTATTATTTACTAAATATTGATTAGATATCTTTATGGTATAACCTAACCTATAAGATAGGAATAAGATATAAGAAAGCTTTTCCTTTTTTTTTTTTTTCCAGATGATGGTAGTAGGGTAGAAAATTTCATGTCAAATATTCCAAACAGTAGTTGGGCATAATAAATTCGGACAATAGCTGATTTATTTTAATAATACTTTTTAATAATTTAGTTTAGATACAATTTCTATTCAATAGACTCTAAAGTTCAAATGCATGCAAATCATTACCAAATTTATTAGGTATTTTACTAAATAAAAATTAATTTTTTTATACTTTAAATATTATATCATAATAATTATGATATTTAAATATTGAACATTTAAAATAGCCCAATATAATTCCAATATAACATTTTTCCTTGTACCTATTGGCTATTTTTATGAATCTCTATGCATTTCTGAAGCAAAAGCAATTGGATTAAATAAGTACAATTCAATACCTTTGATTTTCAAATGTGTTTATTAATTGTTATTCATAAAAATCTTCATATCGATTTGGAATAAATTTAAATCAAAAAGATATAAATATTCAATACAAAATAACGAACAAGGCATAAAGGTAGGAATCATGATAGTATTTTAAATTATATTTTAAAACTTTCAAATTCAACCCTATACGATTTTAAAGAAAAATGAAAAGTTAAGTAATGAATATTGATTTCTAAGAAAGTCTGTGCTAATTTTGATGTGTTCATGTATGCCATTAATTTTGTATTTATCTTATCTTATGTATACCTGTTGTGTGCCTATATCAATCAAATAGCCTAGATTCGGTAAATACAAGGCATACAATTTCTTTCTCTCACAAACAATGCGATATACAATATAGGTTCTGGAAACGGATTTGATTTGACATATGACATTCTCAATATTTTAATTTCTTCATTTTAAATTCTACAGAATTTGAGTATGAATAGTATATAGTAATTTTTACTTAGCATATACTAAAGTAAACTCTCAATTATCAGTGGAACTGGGTGGTAAGGCCACCGCACATGAATAAATGCTGTGGTTAAGTTAATCTTCAAAAGAGTTGAAAAAAAAACACAAATCAACACAAAAATGCTTTTGAATAATTTTTATTTGCAATAGTGGGCCTACACCTAAAACTACAATTTATAATATATATAAAAAATAAATATATTAATAAAAAAAAATTTCCTGTAATTACAAGCTTATTGGTTTAGTTTTATACAAAAAAAAATAAAGGAAGATAATCGGGATTTTACTGTAGTCGATAAAAATGATTATGTTCAATTTTATATTACTCTAGTCTGATGAATATACACAGGAAAAATCGTGAAAAAACATCACTGAACAAAATGTACAATAAATTCAAGTACCCGGGTATAACTTAAAGAATACTTACTAGTAAATCAATAATTGAATTTGAAAGTTCTCAACCTCTCAACTATTAATAATAAATATCAATTACTAAACACTGTTACCTTAACACACACAAAACCACTAACAGAAAATACGAACTCTATCAGATATATTTTTTAAAAATTCATAATACAGACTTTAACAAAAATTGGACAGGTATAATAATTAATAATAATACACAACTTGTAAGACTGCAGTCACACGTAGCGTTTTAGCTGCCTTTTTTCAAAAACCAGTAGAAACACTAGTTTATAATATAAACCATAAATAATTCAGTTACACAAAGGCGGATCAATCTAAAAATGTCCAGAATAAGTCGAGATTTGAATGTAGCAATCCATCTGCATATATAATCATAAACCCATTACTTTGGAAGAATCCTGGCACACTTGCGGTTTGGCTGCCAACCACAGTTTATTTTATTTTATTATTTATAAATTATAAATAATTCTACAATTTATAAATTATATAATTTAAGTTATACATTTTAATGTTTATTAAAGGGTCATATACATTTCTATATCCTGAAAATGGGTAAATAGTGTGTGGGTTGCAAGAGAACTATCGGGCCAATTGTTTAGAATTTTTTATTCAAAAATACAAAAATTGAATTCATTTATATAATAATCATGTAAAAAAATAAAAATTATAACAATAATAATTTAAATATGGTGGCTACATGCAGAGGCATAAAATAATTATTTTTTTTTGCAGGCCCAAACAGTGGGTATAATTCAAGTTGCAAAGTTGGTCGGAAATAAAATTTTTTTTTATTAATTTTCTGGACTGTAACTATTGAACTACGAGGAAAATATTATAAATTATAAATAGCATAATGGTTTAATTTATCAAAAAAAATCTCAGTAGCTCATTTAAAAATCTAATTAAGAATATGCTTACAAAAATTGAAGTGAATAGATGATTGGTTGATTATCATGCCCACCACCTTAAAAAACAACATTTCGAAAAAAATGTGTTTAAAGATTATAAATTATTGGCTAAAACATCCGGTACCCATGCAGTCGTGAAGTGCGCTGTAGTCCGATGATGGGAACGAAAATAGGCTGGTCGTGTGTACGTGGTAGGTGCAATTGTCGAGCAGCCAAACTAGATTTGTTCAAATAGATTTCATTTTAACAATATTGTAGATACTGAATTTGTTGTGGGCTTAAAATGAAATATTTCTTACTAAAACCTTGCAAAATATATAAGAAAAAAAATTTTTTTTAACACTGAGAAACGCATATGATCCCTTAAGTACTGAAAAGTTTATCATGTTAATTATAATACAATAGTCATTATTTATTAATATATTATACATATACAATATACAACAATTAAAAATTGAATCAAAACCCTTTTTACTAGTAGATGTAGATAGTAGAGAGAAACCTCTCCAGTTAAAGACAGTTGGAGTTGTGAGGTTCAAAATATAATTATCCCAACATTTATCCAATATATTATATAATAAGATTCAACCACCAGTATATGTGACAAGAGGTAGTAGGCAATCAACCAACATGTGTGGACCTGTTGTACAAGTTGTATGTTATTAAAGTATAAACTTTGCCAATGAGTACATTTAAAATCATCATACTAATTTATAGATTGTAAAATGTAAATTGACAAATAAAAATAAATATTAGTATTATAACAATATGATCATTTTAAATGTAGATATATTTTTAAGGTGCTTATGAAAATTTTAAAAAATCAATCCAGATTAGTTTACTTTTTACTATATACCAATAACATGCTATATTGATTACAATTCACAAATAGCAAAAATATATGAGTAGCAAATATACCTTTTTATTTTTTCAACTTTTAAGTTATAAATACCTTACATAAATGTAATGTAATTATGTTTTATTATAATTATCATTACTAATTAACTAATTATAAAATAATACATAAAATACTATACTATGTTTGCACATCAGTAAACAACTAAATATGAAATAAGAAAGTCAAATATAATAAATACAATATAATCAATATTATCAACTATTATAAAGTATTGTTATTTTTTTATATATCTAATATACTCGCTGAATTATCTGGCGTTGTCCGCTATAGATTGTTCTGTTTTAAATATTTTTTTAATCTTTAAAAACTCTTCTGTATACAATATAGCAATCCCATTCAACTTCATTTGCCCCAATGTTTAATATTTTATATATTTTATTTGCTTAATCCATTTTAATAAAATTTAATTAAGATTGTTTAAAATTTTTCATAAATTTAGTAAAAATAAATTAAACCACGACTGTGCCTCAAGCACAGTTACATCACACTGACGCAGCTATATCTAATTTGAGATTTACAGTATTTTTTCCGTACAGCCAGGTTTTTTACAAATTTCAATCCCCCATTTTACCCCTTCAGGGGTAACATTTTCAAAAATCCTCTCTTAGCGGATGCCTATATCATAATAGCTATCTGTATGCAAAATTTCACCCCGATCCATGTAGTTTAAGATGTGTAATGATATATCAGTCACGTTTTTCTTTTATATGTATAGATATTTATTTTTATTCATATGGATAATTGAATAAGCCAGATTAGTGCTGAGATACTACTTTACTATAAATATTTTTCATTATTGCCATTGCTTTGTTGATTAATAGGATATTTTAAGTGTAAAACATTTATTCAAATACTCACTTCTCCATTTCGCATATGTAAGTCCATATTGTGTTGCTGTTGGGTTGACATAATTGCATGTGCTGAATTGTGCGCCATTGATGAACTTGCTAGATCTGCCATATGCTGTTGATAAGGATGCAATCCTGGAGGTGCTCCATAAACATATTGTTCTGTACCACTTTCTCCAGACTAAAATTTAAAGTCAAACATGAATATTATATTTATAATTTAATTTATACATATATACCAATAAATAAAATACCAATAAATAAAATGGAAATTCTATGAAATATACTGTTAATTACTAAAAAATAAATTATTATATTTAAATTTATATTCTACATTAATATCAAAATACCTACTTAAAATAATGAATTATTGTTGCCTCTCAAATATTTTATCATGCATTAATAACTTGAATGTATGTATTAGTCGTTAAAATATTATGTTTGAATATTTTTGGGCTTTTTAGATTCCCCCTTCACTTTAATAAGCAAAACAGTACATCTCCTTGTATAATTATTTCAACAGTCAGACCACCCCATTCCTAAAATTAAGTATGATAACTTTTATTTTAGTCTATAGTCACAAATCCTAAAAAATACACGACTTCCTGTTTACATTACATATTTTATTATATTTGCCGTTTCTGGTTTCAGCCCCCCCCCCCTATTAACTGCACATATAAGACCTCTTCTAATCCTGGGTACTTACATAATATTTGAATGATCACCTAAATAATATATATACATGCAAATTTTATAACAAAAGCATCTTAAGCCTTAATTTAACTTTCTAAGAAACTATTGACAAAATTGTACTTTAATTTCAACACTATCTACTCCAAATAAAATCTTTATCCACTTTATATACTAAGTGTAGTATTTTTATAAGAATTGAACGTTTTAAAAAAAAAATCAATCTTTTAAAAAAATATATATAGAATAGAAGTCCTTTTTTTTGATATATTTTTATAAAATATAACTTTTTATAAATATAAAAATATCAATACATAGTTATAATTATTGTTATATATTTTGTATTAAAAAGTATTTCTAAAGTAAGTAAAATGTGACTTCTTAATTGTGAATATTTTCTGCTTCCCTTTCTAAACATTTGCTAAAAAACGAAAAATAAGGTACATTAAATAAAATATTAAAGACTACATAAAGTTCTTTTTAATGAATCATTTTTAGAATTCAATATAATCAATTTTAAAAATGAATAAATAATATAATAATATACACATCTACCGAAAATGACGTGCATATGAGCAAAAAAAAAATTTTTTTTAATAAATTATAATTGTAATAAATAGAAAATGTCTCTACAAAAAAAATTGTTTTTATTAAATTCTCACTTTAACTAATATTGGTTGTAATTGATATTGTACATTTGGTACTTCAGATATCTGAGGTGGAGGTTGAGACATTTTCGCAGAGAAATATTTCCATTTCTCCTGCATCTTAAACATAAATAACAACCAATCAAACCTCAAACCTCACTTATTCTATATCTATGTTATTGTAAGTAAAATTAATAATTAGAACTTACTTGTTCTAAAAAACAGTCCTCAGAAGTTGCTGGCCATCTAGGTTGTGGAAGTTTGGATGCTAAAGGAGCAGACTGCAATCCATATTCTTGTGATTCACCTGATGCGCAATCAAATACATAATTGATAATCGGTTCTTCTTGTACTGTTTGTCGTAATACATTGTCCCCACTTGGATCATTTTCACTTAATTGTTGTTGATGATCCTACAATAATAATTATATTAATTTGTTGTAAAGAATATTTTTTAACGATTATTAATTAAAACTAATTTGTGGAACAAATAATTCTAATAAATGTGCTACATATTTATGTAAATTACTTACCAAATGACTACCACTGTTATTCAACACTGTATTATTTGTGCTGGAAACAGGTACATTCCCTGCGCCTAACCACTTCATTTGAAATTCTAAAAATTCTGAAATTCAAAATTGTCAAATCTAACCATAAAATACATCAATTATATTGTATAATTGATTTGTAAGATATATTTCAAGTAGGTACTTATACATTATTAAAATCTGAAAATAATAAATTACAATATATACCTACCTATATTTTATATTCATACATTTTACACATCATGTTAAAACAAAATAACAAATAAATATAGTAAAGATTTGTCATAATTATCTAATAGCACATGGTTGTACTTGAGAAACATCATGAGTAAACCCTAAATAAAATACATTAATACATAATAATAACTGATTCTATTTTAAAATTCGAAAAATTATTATTTAAACATCAATAAACTTCATCAAGTTTTACTATATTTCTTGCTTTCCAATTTTTTCCTGACCATCGATTGGTTTGCAGTATTTCTCCACTCTTCTCTGTTACTAGCCATGTTCTTTATTTCTTGATACAATTCACATAAAGAAGAAAGCTAGTAGCAAAGAATAGTAAAGTTTCATAAGATAGGTACAGTATTATTTTTAAGTTTGTAAATAATGTACATAATTATAACATATGTATATTATACATAAGTTATCTATATCTAAAATTAGTAAAAAAAAAGTTGAATTGATAAAAAAATATGAGTACCTAACTTACTTTATTTATTCAAATTTAAATTATTTTTCCTTTTCAGTAATTTATTAATTATATTCTTAAACAGAATTCCACTTAACAGTATATATTACAAGTACTATTTAGTCTACATTAATTTATAAATCAATACCAATAAAATAATGTGGTTTACTTAAATTTTAAATATATTTAACTAGAGATTCATTGCTTAAACTGCCAGAATGATATGGCTAAATTTGATAATTGCTTTTGGCCGATTAGTTTATTGCTCAAAAACAATTCAATATAATGTTACATTGTTATCATTATTTTATCAATTAATTTTTATTTTTGTAAACAGTTGTGCTGTTGTAGATACTATACTACTGGGGAAGAGATAAACGTTCAATAAAATATTTGTAAAAACAAACATTTGTAAGGAAAACTTCTCTGTATTAATATTGAATCCGATCTGACTGTAGTATCCTGTCGAGCCTACCAAGTCAATTTTTTTATAGACTGCTGAACCTTAAAGATAATAAGGTATTTTTAAAATATGTAAATAATAATGGGGTATATTTAAAATATATAAAATATGAGCTGATCAGACATTTATATATTTGGAAAGTATACTTAATAATTAATTAATTGCATATATATAATTATAAATAGAAGTTACTTTTCATTCATAATGAATTTCACAAATTGAAATTAATTTCGGTCAGTAGAAATGGAAGTACTTTACTGATTGTTCGTCGAATACAATGCTGAATGATGGATATATTGCTCGAAGTATAAATAATGTGCTACTGGAAAATGAGTATACATTTAACAATGGGATCAAGTATTTTGGTTGAAAAGTTGTTAACAGAAAAATATATATCATTGTACAACCACAACTTTCCTGCTCTACTCAGAATTAAAAATCAGACTTTGTAAAAAAATTAAAGATATTCAATTTGATAAAACATAATAGCATTCAATTTAAAAAAAAATTTGGTCATCGATCAATTTTGTGAACTTATATCATCTTATTAGGACTGATTATCAGCAGTTCTGCTCATCTATCTTGCCGATATAATGACAGCCAAGATGAATAAAAGCTGTTTAGGTAACACACTGATAATACTGTCAGATCGAGACAACACTAAAATCCGATAATTATGACATTGGTTAACCTTTATGTGTTAGTGGCATATATTATAGAAGCCACTTTCAAAATGACCAAGAACAATAGAGCTATTTTTTTCAAAATATTTTGAAGTTAGCAGTTAGTGGCACTTAAGCATGACATTTGTAATAAAATTATACTTTGTTAATAAATTATTTATGATGATAATATAATGTAAGGGAAATGCATTTTTAAGATTATAAATAATATATAATCATCACTTGATTATGTTTAATTATTTATTAATTATTATTGAGTGATAGGTAGGTAATTGAATGGCTTTTATATATACCACAATATTGTATAACATAAAATATTAAAAATAATTCTGCCTGTCAAAAGATGAAATCAACACACTTTAAGTAGCTAGCTAGAATTTTAAAGAAATAATAAATATTAACAATAACGTTAAGGGGTAACACCTGCGATTTTTAAAATGTTCTACAAAGACAATTTTGAATACATTTTAGGAAAAATAAAAATCTAACAATTTAGAAATATTTAAGTACATTTTAAAATTAATCTAAAAATAACCGTATTTCTTTTTATTATTGTGTAATTACGATATTTCCGCCTAAAAAACCACCAATCCGGATAAAATTGTGGAACTTTGGTAAGTCGAATTTAAAATCTAAAAACTAAATCTGTCTTCTAAAGATCGATCGAGGCATTTTTTTTTATTATTACAAATTGAAATATATTTAATGTTTAATGAGACTTCAATGATAGTAAAAAAAACGCCTCAATCAATCCCTCTAAGGCAAATTAACAAATTCAATAGTTTTCAGAATTGAAATCTTACTTTTCAAATTTCCAGAGTTTTATCCCGCTCTTAGATCAATTTTACGTTGGTGTTGCAGCCCTTTACAGTACATAATAATATAGGTAGATAAGTAGGTAATAAATACCTATAATCTACAACAAATTAAATTATTTACTTAGAGTAAATTAGAACAATGATTGTATAATTACTTATATTCAATTTTAATAACTTAAACAAAATTAAATTTATCTAGGCACATCTGTAAATTTTGTATATACCTTCATTAGACAAGAAAAGAAGATTTTTAGATTTAAAGAGAAGCTTATAAGAAAATATATAGGTACAATAGGGTCTCGATAATCCACCACTGTGCCAGTTATTTACCAATAATCCTGCATTTTTAGTCAGTACCAGCTTTTTTTTGGGGGATTATTGTATGTAAATTTGTTCTGTGTGTAACTACCACCTTAAGGTAATGTTAGTTCAGTGTAATTTAATATTCATTTTATTATTATATCATTTAATTATAATAATAATCACTCGTATAAATTGAACCTTTCCATGATTACTAACCACTAAAACCTTACATTGTCGATTAAGTTTATATCTGTACATTTTATACATATGTTTCTTAAAAAATGTCTGGTTTTTTTTTTTGATAATCTAGCAGTACTATGACTCATATATGTCAAATTATCAAGACTCTACAGTACTTGAATAAATAAATAAATAATAGCAGCAAACATTATAGTAGAACCTTAAGTAGAGCCATATAAAACTAGTACTAGAGTAGTCAAATTCACTTGAATTAAAGGCACAAAGAAAAAAATATATATTACAAAGATCAATTATCTATAATAATAAGTAATTATGTTCAAAATACTCTAAATAATAAATTGAAAATATTCTCATAAATTTGACAGATGTAGTTGCACACTCTTTACAAAAATATGTAAAATACATTAAATGATTAACAATTAAATTATCAACCACATAACGAATATAAATAAATATTAAAATTAACATTAAAAGTTTTTTCATATTTGAAAATTAAATAATATATTTTTTTTTTTAATGTTACTAGTTATTACACATTTTCTCGATAATATTATCAAAATTCTATACCTAATATTTTATGATCTTTTTAGAACATTTAGAACACCCTAATTACTTCTGAAAATCACATCATTGTACAACCAAAACAATTCCCAATGACCCAATCGACAACCACACTCAAAATCATATATATATGGTACCTAATTAAAATATTTGTGTAATTTACATTTTATTATAATAGTAATTTCATAAACTAATAGATACATACAAATATCAAAATTTGCCCACTTTATTTAAGTTGGAAATATGAGAATTTTTCTTCACAATTTTCAAATAATATCAATAGTCAAATAAGTATAGTACTATAAAGATGAAGGCATGATCTCTTTTCTCTTATCATAATTTGTAAATATGTAAATATTAAATTTTTAAATATTTTAATATTTATGTATACCTACATATAGATAAATAATATGGTACATAACTGTACCAAAGATTTCCATTTGAGAAATGATTTAATGCTAACGATCAAATAAAGTACCAAGTCATGGAAATTCTAGTAGAATTTGAATTTAAGTTATTGATTTATATAATGACGGGAAATGTATTCTTACCAAAATTACAAAATTAAGATACAAAAATTAAAAAATAATTTAATAACAAATTTCTCAGAGATCAATAAAGTTAAAATAAGATATTAGTACCCACATAACTAAAATATCCTATCACATTTGTGTATCACAGCTGATACCTAAAACGCATACCTAATATAGGTAATTTTAAAAATAGTGGTTGAGAAAACTTAATATTTATATACTTATGGAAATGTTCACTTGTGTTACCGATAATCAGATTTGCTATATCCAGTGATTTTAATATAATAGATACATTGATAAATCAATTTAAATTCTAGATATCAAAGTAGATAAAAAAATACTATACATAGTTTTAAACAATTATGAGGACATTATATGTGTATAGATAAACTGTACTGTACACATATACCTAGTATAGAACGGTTAAAGTATATCGGTTAGGTTGATCAACTCACTTGTAACAATTGGCAGCGGATGGTGAACGAAGAACCAGTTGAATCGATAGAAACCGTTCGACAATAATTTAGTATTATTAAATTGTATTTACAAGCCACTTAATTAATCAATTGACGTTATATCAATTTCAATTCTTTGACTTCGTTTATATCTATTTTATCTATTTTTACTATTTATTATACACGATACCTCTGGAGCGCAAGCCGGCACACAGCGCATATATAATTTACATACAGACACACAAAACGAACGCAATTTTACAAAATTATACAACACGAAATATTTGTACACCTTTACATATATTATATATTATGTATGCGTATAGTTATATAGACATACATATTATGTGTATGATGATATTTATATTTTTGTTTTTTTATTTTATTAATTTTTTTTTTTATGTTTTGATATGATATTTACAAATTACGCGGCCTCCGTCGGGAGGTTTTGTCCACCATTGAATTACATTAGACAAGGACGGGCGCCGCCTGATAGTTCTCGATGTCGCTTGCTCTCTCGCGCGCACAGGCACTCCCACTCAAGCCGTCTCGTTCTTCCCCGTAGCCCACCGCTCCATAAATTCAATGTTCTCTCTCAGTCACACACCTGCGCATACAGACTGCTCCTACCCATCATTCGGTCACCAGTCTGTAGCTGTATCTACGGCGACACTGTTCGAACGAACTGATAGTGCCAATGCGTCAGCGGCGGCGGTCTCGCTGAAAAATATGTTGATTACACGGGTGTCGTGGTCGTGGAGGCGCCGCCGGTGGGCGGTCTCGAAGTATCGCTACAATCACACGGTGTCCAGCAACTACAGCTGCGAGCTGCAGGCTGTCCAATGAACAACAACACACCGATGACAACAACGCCATTGTTCCGAACAACGTTGACCGCCGTTTCTCCTCCACGCCAACTTTACTGTCGCCCATGATAGTATTACACCATAATTCCGGGCTCGACCACCACCGACACTGCAGCAGTCGCTGACGGCCAACTACAAATTTATTGTAGTCACCAGTCACGGTGTAGAGACTAGAGAGGATACCGTTCTCTATACTCGGGTTCTACTTTGTAATCGGTGCATCTTAAAGACCACGGCTTTAAAATATTATAACAACTTGAAAAAGCTTAGCTTTTCATTAAAATAATAACTTTAAACTTCTTTTTAATTTGGAATTAATTGCAATACAAAATAACTTGTAAACTTTTTTAAATTTAATTATTAATAATATGAACAATATTAATTTATACAATAATTATTTTTGTATTGTAAACGTAAATTAATAGAAATTAGTATGATAACTAAGGTTAAACCGTGATGATAAACGCATGTCCTGCGTATAGACATCATAGACTTATAAAGATACTTTATAAGTCTATGATAGACATGCCCCCGTCATAATATTATATAATATTATTATCATTATCATTTATCAGTTATTTTATAATCTAAAAGTGGAATCGATGAAGCTGTGCTATATTATACCCAGGATATATTACTTTTTGATACACAAATACCAATGGACTCGAATTAAAAATTAAATAGGTTATACTACGTCTTGTACGAGAAAATTATTATGGACAAACAACAAAAAAATCCAAGAAGTACGTTGGGTAGAATAATGATAACGGATGTATTGAATTAAAAACTGATAAATCATCAAACAATTCTTAGGGTAGCTTTGGTGAATATACTTGTCAATTACTGTAAATTATACTAATAATATGTATATATGATAATATTATATGAAGTCTAAGGGAATAACGGTAGTAGTCTATTTCTGTAAATTTGTGAGGAGAGCAAAAACAAAGTTTATGAACTTCTTATCCCCTTAAGAAGACAGTTTTATTAAATTAATATTGATTAACTTTGAAAAGAAATTGAAATAAATTAAAAATTTTGTTGATTATTATGAAAAAAAATCATATGGACTTCAACCTTTTTTCTCCGGTAGTCCGGTAAATCTTTTTGTTTACGTCATAATATCAACATTGTTTTAAATTAGGTAGGTATCTAATTAATTATAAATTGTTTGTGCAGTTGAGTGTAATTTACACTTAGGAGAGGTTTGCTTATTAAAGACAAAAAAAAATCGCCATTCGGCAACTTATTAGTAGTAAAATTAATTGACAGTCGGCAAATTTTAATTTTTTTTTTTTTTTTAAACAAATATGATAAAGTTGTTAAATTTCAATTTGATATAACTTTAAAACCAAATTCGACCGCCATATTCTGACTTCATCATTATTTTTTTGATCAAAAAATACATATTTTTTAAAAAAAAAAATTGAATTTTCCTGTAAAATAGAAAAATTATACCTATTGTGAATTAAATGACTTAAAATAGAAAATTGCTATTAGTAGCTCAAAAATGGGTAAAAAATGTTTGTCTTCATAATGTACTAATATACGAATTTGGTGAAAATTTAAAGTTTATTTATATCAAGTAGATCCATTATTTCCCCGAAATTCGAACACGTTTCATACCGAAATGTCGAGAAAAATTAAATGAGTATTCAAAAAAAATTATATTATTCAAAGATATTGTACCTACCGATTTTTAAAATTGTATGTATGTCTCTAGATTGGCGTACTTTCAACACTGTATTAAATTTTCAGTCTTAAAAACTAAAATTAAGCCTATTATGAATTAAATTACTGAAATTTACATATTGCTAAAAATGGTTAAAAATTTAAGTATTAGTATTTTATGTATATACGTTTGGGGTAAAAAATTTATGCCACTAGTATAAATATTTTAGAAGTTATGAAGAATTTTACCACAATCGTGTTTATCGATTTTATGCTAACTTTTTAATAGTTTTTTCTTGCGCGTTTATCGACAAAATTAATTAATCGATAAATGACCTTTCTAAAGTACCAACTAGATGCAATTTGTTACCAGAAAATACTTGTAATTATGGGAGCACTTCTTCTTATAGAACTTTTGATTACAGACATAAAAAAATAAAAATAAAACCAATAGTTTCGCTTTGCTCAGTATCTAAAATAACAAAATATTGATTTCGGCTGAGAGCGAACATACAACATTTATAGCGCAATTGGACAATTTATTTGATATTGTTTTAATGTCATATATATTATATATGTTATGTCATATATATTTTATAATGTTTTTATATGACATTAAAACAATATAAAATAATAATAATCAGTGGTGGATTTGGGGAGGGACGCAGGGACATGGAGCTACTCTTCATTTTTTTCACGTTAAACAGCGCACCCCTTAATTTATTTATCAGGGAACGCAAGGGACGCAGTGTTTGTTTTAATTTGTATTTAACATTTTTAAAAATTATAATTTTTTTTTGGAAAAATCGTGAAATTACGAAAATAAATGTTTCTTGTCCTTATCACATAATAAGTTTTAGATAAAAAACATGATATAAAATGTTGAATAGTTG